>JADGMU010001109.1:0-87352 GCA_016920895.1 Vaccinium myrtillus | reverse complement strand
ATCCTCTCATTGAGTTGCGTATTGTGACGCCTACATTTTATTTTCCTAATAATTAATTTCGCATAAAAATTTAGCTTTTATGATCGGGCTACTAAAATTATTTTTGGGGCACACTACAAGTACAATTGGTGCTATTATATATATAAGCTAGCATTTTGTGTAATATTACAGAATTAGGTTAAATTACTCAAAATATCTATTGAGTAATTAAATTAGTTTTCACGTTAATCTGATTAAGTTGGTTACCTACTATTTAGGGATATTTTGTAAGTGGGTAGTTGTGTTAAGTTACATCTATATAAACATGTTTAGTTCTGGCTTAGGGTTGTTATTAAGGGAACCTTGAGATATAGAGAGAAGTCGTGCGCAGTCTTAGGGTTTCCGCTGGTTGGTGCGTGGGTAAAGGTAAACGGCTCTATACCCTCTTCATCTTTATTTCTCCTTTCCTTCTTGTTCTTGTCCTTTCTCATGGTAGAATCTGGTTTTGTATTTGTGGAGTAAAAATATATTTGGATTTGATTGGGTGGATGGTGTTGGGTTCGGTGCGTGGTGGTGTGCGCATACGACAATTGTGTTCGGAGGTGGACTGGTGGTATAGAATAGAACTATGTTATAATCTCTACGTGGGTTTTAGCAAAGGCAGTCAAATATCGACAATTGGGTTTTAGACTTTTAGCAAATCTCTACGTGGAAATCATAATCTATGCATTGTTATGGTGGCTTCTAGTTAATAAAGTGAGTTTTGTATTGGTTGTGGCATAAGCTGTGCACCTAAAAGCAATCAGGGGTAGTGATGGTTTTCACATTTGGATTAGAGTTGATTTCTAAGAGTAGATTTTGGTTACTGATGGCTAATTACTACTCTATTTAATAGATTGGGTTTCGGGTTTGTTAGGATATGAGATTCTAGTGGCCGTAATCAGGGTTATAATACTCAGAATAGTTTGTAGTTAAATTTTATTTCCTATTTTTGGTACAGGTTCGGGTCTCTTTTTGCGTGTTCGTGTTACATCATCTTTGGACTCAGGTGAGTGATTAAGTATGTTACGTACTTTCGAACTTACCCGTGTCCCTTAAATTATTTGTTGAAAAAATTGGAATTGTTAATTGGAAAATATTTACATTTGGTTCTCTTAATTGGCACGCGATAAAATGCATTCTTTTTGGTGAGAACTTTATGGATATTGTTGGGAACTTTTATTATTGGAAGTCCAGGGAAATTATTCCTTTGAATAGGTGACCCTGGCCATAAGGGAAGAAACCCGGGTTAGGCCGGTGACCCTTATGCTCAACGGCTGTCTTTCGCCGGATCGACTTAGGGAAGAGTACCACGGTCTGCCAACGCCTGGTGACTCTAAGTTCGATATTGGATCCAATTTTGAGATTATTATTTTGTTGGCCATGGTACTAATTGGTTGTGGTTCCCCATTGTTATTGGATATCATTTGTGATCACCATTAAGATTTATTTTTATTTTATCTTACGTCGTGTGTGTCAACTTATGAAAATATGGTAATTTGGTTTAATCCCTGTTTTAGAACTTTATTTAATATACATGCTTGTCATTCACTGAGCTTGTCAGCTGACGGATTTAATCCAACACCATTTTCAGGAAAATCAAGTCGTTAGATGAGGACTCTGGCGGTGTCTTGGGGAACTACTGTGTCGACCTCCGTAGGACTGCATGCATCGTAGTTTTATTATTTAATTTATTTCGCTTCCGTACATGGTTAAACCTTTTTGGTAAAGGATTGCATTTATGGTATTATTGGCGTTTGGTTCATGGGATGGTGTGCCCCATGCTTTGTTGAGACAATTTAGTTCATTTTATTTATGAAATAGAGAATGGTCTCTTAGTATTCATTAGTTTATTTTATTTTAGGCTGCGTGTTCCATAAGTTGGCATTGTGGTTCACGGCCGGTCATTTCCCGTTTTGGGGTGTGACACGTATGCCAACTTGATTTGATACGATGTTTTTCTTTTTACCATTCTTGGTGAAAATTAAGAACAATACAATTATGGTTTAAGCAAAATTGTAATTATGGTTTAAGCAAACCAAGAAATGCATACACAACCATACAATCATCCTCTCATTGAGTTGCGTACACCAACTTGATTTGATATGATGTTTTGGTTTTCACCATTCTAGGCATAATTCTCCTAGCACCCCTCTTGAACCATTTGATTGATCTACCATGATGGACTTTCATGATGGACTTTCAGTTGATCAAATGCTAATTGTCTGCTTTTCTGCACATCTTTTTCTTACTCTTCTGTTTCAATAGATTATATCTAGGCACAATTTATGGAAATAATTGACTACAAGCTAGGTTTTTGTGCAAATGATTCATTTAGAATGTTTAGTTTAAGAATTTCCTTGGACTGACACACGACCTTGACATGGGTCAAAAGACAAGGGCTTCTGTCGGAACTGATGGACTGCATATTCCGAGTGTAAAGAGCTATCTAATAGTATATGTGCACACCTTAGTTGCATGAAGCGGGAAAAGAGACACCGCGCGCGCGCGGGGGGGTGTTCCCTAGGTTGGGAGCGGCGAGGAAATATTTAATGAATAAATGTTTGAAAACTTATATTTATATGTATTGTAGTACATATATTTTACAGTTGCAAAAGGAGCGCTTATATAACCATGAGCGAGAAATGACATCCCAATATATGGACTAAATACATAGACAAGTAGTGGAATACAAGACGAGAAAATGAGTCCTAAAATCTTTCTTATTTTTTCTTTTTCTTCTAGCTTGAACATATTTAGAAATAGAAGTGAGAATTTTGTCCTTAAGATTAGTGTGGAAGTTCCCATCCTATTTAGGAGCAAGTTCCTGTCTAGATGGGAGTGAGCTCCCCGAGCTCGTCTCGGGAGCGCGGGTTTGAGCTCCCGTCTAGGAGCGCACCCATTTTAGAAGGATCCTGCTACTAAAGTGCACACCCACTTTACCCGTGAAGTAATAGATTTCTTCTTGACTGCCCATAAGTGTCTTGCCACGGAATCTCTGTTCCAATCCTTCAAAACTATAACCCCAACCCTCCCTCCTTCGGAGCACAAGTTGATGTCCAACTAAATTTAGCACCCAGCAGATTCCAATTCAGGGCCTTACCATAGGAAGGCTTTCATTATACTCTTGGGCCTCGTTTGATTCAGGGGATTACGCGCTGGGATAGGACTGTGTGTGTCTAATCCCATCTTTTCCCTTGTTTGGTTCCCAAAAAGGCGCTGGGATTACTAATACCAGGACAAAAATTATCCTTATATGTGGGGTATTATATTATCCCATGGGGGGCTGGGATTCACAGTCCCGGACTAAAAACACACGGAACTTGAACCCCCATATTACAAAACTGCCACGGAAATATCAGAACCATCGACTTCTTCTTCTCTTCTTCTCCATTCACTCCTCTCTCTCTCTCTCTCTCCACACCAGAGCAGATTGAAGAACAAGTTCTTCCAGAGATCAAACCAATTACATCATCGTTCTCCCTCTCCCTCCCGATTTCTCTTTTGTTTTCGTTCTCCTACTCTCTCATGTTTATATTTTCAGTTTGCTTTTGAAGCCCTAATCTATTTCACTTTCCCCTTTTTCTCCTTCTCTCCTCTTGACGCCAGGTGTCCACAACTAGACCCGCCGGTCAAGAGAGAGCCTTAGTAAAATACTCAGGCAGCAAACGGATGTTACAAGACCTGAGCAATCACGAGCTCGAGTTGTAGCCCACTTCGACTTTTAGTCTCGTTTGTAGATCCTGCGGTTAGAATATGAACTTGGTACTGGAACTGCAACTTCTCTGTCTGCTTCGTTCACCACACATCGACTTTCTTTGGTTTGGGTTTGCAAATCGTGATTTGTTTGGGTTTACAAATCGTGATTTGTTTGCAAACATCTCCATATGTTCTCAATAATCGTGATTTGTTTGGGTTTGCAAATCGTGATTTTTTTGGGTTTACAAATCGTGATTCTATCTGTAAAGGGTAATTGATTCGAGTTCATTCCAATATGGTAATATGGTAATTGATCAGCCATTGATAGGAGTTGGTTCATTCTAGTTAATTTCTTATAGAACTCGTGTAGCATTTCCTTTTGTTTCAATTGGATTTTGGGGAATTTAATTGGTTGGAAATGGTTTGAGAGAGAGAGAGAGAGAGATAGTCTCGAAATTAATCCCGAAATTTAGTTTAGGGAACCAAACATGGATTGGTCAAAACATGGAATATCCCGATGTTAATCCTGCACGAATCAAACATGGGATTGTGTGAGATTCAGTACTAAATTAGTCTCAGGACAAATAATCGAGGACTATCAATCCAAGGACTATCAATCCCACTTATTTTAGTCCGCGAATCAAACGAGGCCTTGATGTCTTCAAGCATCTCCTGGGGCAAAATAAAATTAGAAGTCCAATAGACTTGAATACAACAAAGGACAAAGCCAAAGCTAATGAGCTAGGTAAAACCCAAACCACAACTATTTTGTTTAGACCGAGATCGAATTCTAGCCAAAATCCTTTGTGTCAATCACACACAATACTAAGCCTTTAATCCTGAAGACATCAAAAGGAACTCCCAATATTCCACTTGGAGAAAACCCTCGGGGATTGGCAAGATGTTCTTGAAACTAGTCATCCAATTCCCACTAGCATAGAAAACTGAACTTTATGAAGATGATTCTTGAGAAGAGCCTAGCCGAAAATGATAGCAAGAAGATCGGAGGTCTTCAACGGAATCTTCATAGATTGATCTGCGGATCGCTCTTCTTCTTGCACTTGGGAACCTCCTTTGCGTCTTAAACCGTCATAGTTTCGTAGTTGGGGTTTCTTTTCATAGTCCAAGCAAACTCTAGGCTGGCGTTAACTTAACAATGTTGAAACTTGAAACTTAAGTTTTTCCCGTCATTTACCGCACATGAGAAGGTCATGGTCACCCTAGCAGAAAAATGATGAAAGTTGATCGAGTATGCGACCAACTCCATCCATGTGGAGCTCACAGGTGCCTGAGTGGAAAAATGTCGAAACATACCATTTCTTCTTTTAGCTGCTCATCTTGCTCAACATTTGGACTGGCTTCCCTCTCTTAAGCTACAAGCAGTGGTGGACCCAAGAATACACTTAAGCGGGGCCCCAAATCATTCGTTCGGTTAAACAAAAGTTCGGTTAAACAAAAATTCACAATCAAGCGCAATTGTATATAATTAGACTTGAGCACTCATTTAAAAATACTTAAACATTCATCATACGTAAAAGGGTTGATAAAAGATGCTTTCAAAAGTTTTTAAACATAAGCACAGAAATCTAAATGTTCCTAAGTAATTTTTTTCATATGCACTCTCACAGTTGACCCAGTCAGGTTCCTATATTTTGAAAGTGCTGCATAATAGTCTTATTAGCAACTCCATCAAAATTATCTCCCTCTTTATATATACCACTACCACCAATCTATCATTCAACCAGATCACTCATTCTGCTTTGCATCCGATTTTTCACAATGTCATGGTTGAAAATACCCATTCGACTATAGCAGTTGCAAATGGTAAAATTAATGCCAAAGTCTAGAGCAAGTAAACTAATGGAATAGTTTCTCTCTTCCGGTCTCTGCCATTTTTTTACAAAGGTCAGTAACTCCATCAAACATTGGGGACTCATCATTAGAGCTCATGCCAAAAATATATGTATCAAGTTGATCATGAAGTACCATGAGTTCTATTTTCCCATGATTTCCCAAAGAGCTAATTGCAATTGATGGGCAAAGCAATTGACATATTATGCTTCAGGATTCTCCATTTGTATTAGTGTTGTAAAACCATTAAACTCATTGCATATTGTAGCTCTTTCGTACCTCTGTCCCATCAATCTAGATGTACTCCATCCAAGTCTTCAAAACAAATTCTCCATAGCTTCGTAAGTGAGGGAGCATTAACATGCTCAATTCCCAGAAAACGCTCAATAACATTTCCTTTTCTGTCTGCATATCTTATGTTACAATTGCCATTCGCTCCTTTAGTGATATATTACGGAGCTTTATCAACTAAAATTGAAAAAAGTGCATCATCAAGATCTCTCGCAATGTTTTTTGAAAAGAAAGATCTGTCATAACTGCTTTGATAGTTGCACATGCTGCCACACTTACAATGTCCTTTTGATTTTCGGGGCTGCCAACTTAAGATTTTGTGGAGTATTATTGAATGTTACACGTTTGACTTTTTCATTGTGGTCGGCAAGAAATTTTAAAAGTTGACGGAGACTTCATTTGTTTATTCAATCTTGAGACTCATCATGACCACGAAATGGAAGTCCTTTTTTAGTAGATGCATATACAATTACTTGAGGCATTCAAGTGGATTCGATACATGGTTCGAGTTGGGTTTGATTGGTTTGTCAAAGACTGTTGAATATGTTGGCTTTGATTTACAAGTTGTCATTTGCCCCTATCTTGTTTGTGAGCACTATTGCGGCCTCCCACTTGAAATTTAAATCTTTCCTTCTTCTTCTAATTCAAGAATCCCTCACCCATAAAAGACTCACCACCTGATTGATCTGCAATCTCTGGTTGAAAAGATAACAATATAAGCAATATCCAACACCTTTTAAAATTCTATAAACCAAGCTCCATTAGTCGTAGTTTTGGTTGGTATTGTGTTTGGGGGGGAGAAACCTTGGTGGTGGACTGCTGGGTTAGTGTAGAAATGGCAAACGGTGATGGTCTACGGCAAAATCAAAGTGATCGGTATGCAATGGCGAAGCGCAACTTTACAAAGGTGAAGAGAATCTGCTTCTCCAAACAAAGGAACGAAGGTCTGGTATTTTCCTATGGAAACTCTTCTTTTGTTTTCTATTTAAAAAAAGAATAAAATTGAGTGAGGGCACATGACCACGTGCCCATTGTGAATCCGCCCGAATGGCTCTATATTTTTTTTTTGTTGTTGTTGTTGCTGGGTGAAAGTTAGTATTGTTAGTTGTAGTTGGTGAGGTTTGAATTTGCTTCTCCACTTGCTCTGTGAAAGGCTCTAATGAACTAAAAGCGTGAAAGCTACACTTGATGTAAATTGTATGTTGGAAGGCCTAAACTGTACACATTTCGGCACTTACTATTAGACGAAAAAAGAGGTTTGCTAGAGCAGGAAACTCTAAACTAATTGACAATGAGTGGAGAGGCTACCTAGGCTCTTGTACTAATTTTGAAGGTTATAATTAACTGATGTAGGACAAGCTCTAACACTCTCTTGCACGAGCGACCCCTGACTCATAAAGGATCCATAACATAGGGATTATAATGAAACAAGGTGCACTTGTGGCCCAAACAACGGGGCAACCAATCCAGAGAGTCTTTGTCCCAAAGCCTCTGAAAGCCTAGCTTTAATACCATGTTACAGCTTCCAACTCTAAACTACTTGGTAATGAGTGAAGAGGCTGCTGCGACTCATATGCTAGTTTTTTGAGGTTATAATTAACCAATGTGGGAAACTCTAACTAGGTTATTCAATTTTGTAAAAGTTATTTCTCTTTAATCTTTTCGATATATCATTTCCTTTTAATCTTAAACTTCCTATTATAGTGAGAGAGAGGCACAGAGATGGGGGGAGGGAGGGGTTTAATTGTCTACCACGTGTTTTTTTTTTTTTTTTTTTCCCCGATACCTACGCCCCTTGTGTTTTTTTTTTCTTTTTTGTAAATACATCCCTCTTGGTCAACTCCATTACATTTGATCTTTGAAATGCATGTAAGTATAAAAAATGACATAATGCCTGAAATCTTGTTTTTGTTTTTCCATGGTGGTTATATCTATAACTAAAGTGATGTTTGATATTAATGATATTCTTTGCCCTAAGGGAACGGAAGTGTCACAAAGTGAACCAAGAGAGAGCTCTGTGTTTTCTTTTAAGGATGCAAATAATGAAGTTGTCTCTCTACTAGCATAAGCTTTTGAACGGGTTGGTGGTTAAGAATCTAAAATGGTATTGGAGCAGGCAATGGATCCCATGTTCGATCCTCACTGTCTACCTCATAATTGAAATACTTGCACATGTTTTTAACCCACTTTTGGAGGAGAGTATAGCTACTCGTGAGGGAGAGTGTTGAGTAATGTAAAGTTACCCCTTTCTCTAACAATTTAGCTTTTGCTAAAAAATTCCTTTTGTAGTTTGGAAAAGCGTGTTTGCATTTAGTTTCAACAACCTATTCTGCAATTGAAGTTTCTCATGCTTTAGTTCTTCGTTGAAATTTGTTTGGTGGAACAAAAGACATTATGTTTTACCTCTTGATGTTTGTCATATCTTGGTTAAAGCTTTTTTCTTTATTGAATTGTTTATGCAGACCCAGGTCGTCGAAACACGCTTCAACAAGTAAAGGGTAATTATGACCTTTCTTATTTCCTTCTTTTAAAGAAGTAACCCAAAGGCCCTATACGCTTCCTCACGAAATCCATAAATTGGTCTAGCAAAGGATTACATTCCTTCAATTTTGAGGTAGACAAACAACAAACAAGATTACTCTCAAGCATGTATGATGGTTTTTTAATGTTGTGGTATGGTCAAGGAATTAACTTCTCCCAAATAAGCTACATCAAGCATAGTGGAACCATCGCCCAATCTTTTGGCCTCCTCTTCCCTCCTGCCCTTTTCCCTTGCCAACAATGAAGAAGTTCCATTGTTATATCTGGGGAAAACCAATGTCCACTAAACCAATAGAGAATTGATGTCCAAAGCTCTTGGACAACATAGTTTTCAATACTCATACGTGACCCAATTCGATTTCCCTTGCCAACTATAACGAAGTCCCATTTTACTAGTTGGAAAAACCCAAGATACACCTGCTGTCCCAAGTTCCTTGTAAAATCAGCACGGATTTAGTATACGTGGCAAATACTCGTATTCCCACTGGTACAAGCAACACCAAGTAAAAATGATCTTGCTCCACCAGATTAAATGGTCTGTTGTAGGTATCTTTCGTTAAATAGACAAAACACAAAGAAAAAAACTTTGGAAGGATTATGGGCTCCAAATTGCCATTCAGTGCGGTAGTTAGGTTTGACCTCGAAAGCCCCCAATGCCGCGATACTCCAATTGCAAATAGTGTTCCCCTATTAGAATCCCTTGCATCCTATGTGATCTCTCCAACCAATCACACAACCCCTCGTCGCCAATTTTGCATCTCCCTGTGAAGATTAGTGCCCCACACCACCCTATCTCCATTCCTCTGGAGATGATTTTCTATTAACTGCCTGCTGATGGATAATTGGAAATGCCACCTGCAACCTTTCCCCGACGAAACTCATGGTCCCTTTTCACTTTACTTCCTTCGTTACCACCATACTTCCTTCATTACCACCGTGATAGTCAATCGCACAAATTCGTAATAGCTTTTTAAGAACTCTTCCCATGAGAAGCACCAACCTCCTCTGACATCCAGTTCCCATCTCCCTCACTGGGGGACGCCTCCATAACCACTTTCTCAACAGCGCTAAATTGAAGCAGATATAAGAAAATCCCAATTCACATGATCATAGGCCTTTTTGATATCCAGAATCACTCACAGCGCCTGGCATCCCACTCCTCATCCTAGAATCCACACTCTCATTAGTCACCAAGATAGCATCCAACACTAAGCTTTCTGCACTTCAATCGTTCGCCTGCCTCCCACACTTTTCAACCAAGTATCCTTCGTGGCACCTCTTCTTTGGGATCAAGCCAGTAAAGAAGAATTTGAGGTCCTCTTACCCAGTGTTTTGGTCCCCATCCCTTAACCTAAGAAGGATAGATACGTATACGGACACGACATGGATACTCGGACACGTGATTTTCCCAAAAATTAGGACTTGGACCCAATGGGTGACATGTCATATATAATAATAAGTAAAATTTACATTTAATTACACGCATGTAAAGTTCAAATATTATGTGAATTATATTGGTCACACTGAAGATACAAGAAGGCACAGATGGAGAAGAAAAAGATTGAGAAGAAAGAGAGGAAGCAGGGAATAGAGAATGAAGAAGAGAGAAAAAACAATTCCTGGTGTCTCTCAGTCGAAATCTCTCTCGTGCAAATTCTCTTCCCCTTCGCTCTTAGTCAATCTTTGCCATGGCTCTCGTTTCTCTCTCCTAGTCGATCTCTGCCATCTCTCTCTCTCTCTCTCCAAACAACTCTAAATTGACATAGATGTAAGAAAATTCTCTCAACAGTCTCTCTCTCTCTCTCCAAACAACTCTAAATTGACATAGATGTAAGAAAATTCTCTCAACAGCACTAAATTGAGAAAATTCTCTCAACGCCACTAAATTTACATAGATGTAAGAAAATTCCAATTCACATGATCATAGTCCTTTTCGATATCCAGAATAACTCACAAGTCACAGTGCCTGGCATCCCCGCTCCTCAGCCTAGAATCCACTCTCATTAGCCACCGAGACAACATCCAACACTAAGGCTCTGTTTGATACCTAGGAAAAGAAAGGAGAGGAAAATAAAAAAAATTCCTCTCCCTTTGTTTGGGTTGAGAGGAAAAGGAGAGGAAAAATAACTAAACTAAACTATTTTAACTAAAAAAATTCCTTTTTAACTTTCCTCACTCTTTCCTTTTATTTTCCTTGCTTTTCTTTTCTTTTCCAGGGTACCAAACAGAGCGTAAGCTTTCTGCACTTCAAACATTGGCCTACCTCCCACACTTTTCAACTAAGTATCCTTCTTGGCAACTCTTCTTTTGAATCAAGCCAGTAAAGTACTCCTGTTAGGACCGTAGGCCACAGTCTGTCTGTGTTGGCAAATCTCATGACAAAACACACATTAATTTGTATCCCCATTTTATCGAGTTGTACTTTTTTATTTTTATTATTTTTAGAGTGTCTGTATAGGATGTGGAAGGAATTAAATATATATCTTGTAACGAGGGAGTGTGAGCATATACGTGTGATGAGAAAGTCAATTAGCTAAATATGGAAGGGTTCAAATTTGCAAAGGAAGAGATTCGGGCCTCATCAATCTTTGGACGATCTTTATAATATTCTCTTATCAAGGGAATATCACACCATCCTTAATGTGAGAATTCTTCCCCTGTCAGGAATGGAAAGTATCTTGTATTCAAGTCAAGTCTTCACGTGCAAAATATTTGGAGACAAAGGCCGGGTTCAATTGAAGATTTTAGCAACAAGAAGGTTTGGAAAAATTTGACTGCTATTAAGGAAATTTTCCTTCAACAAGGAAGGCTCTTGGCAGCCTTTATAAATTGGCAACAACAGTAGCAAAAAAGCTACACGAGAAGAGGGGGACGTGTGGCTGAAGGGGATTATTTGGTGATATTCACTTTTACATAGCCATGATTTTTTAACGTCAAAATATTAGAGTGCAGCAACACCATCTAGGGTGATTTTCTTAATTGGGTCTTGGAGTACATGAACCTTCAACCAACACAATTACATACTCCAAGAACTGTTTTTCTCAATGTTCGATTCAAATTGTTGAGTTGCTCTTCCAGTGGATTTCTGGGAGTATTTGGAAGGCTTGTGGATTCAAGGCAGCGGCGGTCAAGCACTGGGTGTGGTGAACGTGGATTCGGCAAGTAGTTCTTAGGACGATTTGTGAGGATTCAGAATCGTAGGGTAAGATTACTTGTAACCGCACAATGTTTTATAGTGTTTGATTCCTTCCCGTGGTTTTTACCCGTATTGGGGTTTTCCACGTATATCTTGGTGTTCCCTGTTTTGATTGCTTTCTATTGTTTTATTAATCCTTATCATATTGGTGGATTGTTTTTTTATAAGAGACTGCAAACCTAGCAAATTATTAAACCTAGGCGATCTAGGATTTTTCAATTGGTATCAGAGCGGGTCGCTCATATTTATTTTGTGATTTTTTTTTCACGAGCGGGTCCTTATTTTTTTTGCTAGTATGGATTCACTAAAAGAAGGCAATTTTGTTTTTAAACCTCCGATTTTTGATAAGTCTAAATATATTGCATGTGCTACATCTATGTCTCCTGGTGCAAATAGTGCTAAACCTAACTGTGAGAATATAAGTGATACTTCGGACAATGAGGATAAATATGATGTGGAAACTATGGCTTCGTTTGCGAAAAACTTTAAGCGTTCTTTCAATACAAAACCTAGTGTCGGATTAGCCACCAAGTTAAAGCAGTGTGAGAAAGAGAAAAATGATGCTTTGTATAAACTTGATTTGCTTAAGCGAAAAAATATAAATCTTGAAAATGACATGCATAATATTTTTGAGACTAACAAGCTTCTTGAATTGAGAGTAGCAAAATTGCAAGTTGAACTTGACAAGGCGAATGCTACTTTTAAGAAATTGAATGCAGGTTCACAAGTTTTAAATGAAGTTTTGTCATCTCAAAAGGTGTCATCGGATAGAGGTGGACTTGGGTATAAAATAAACGGATCTTCAAAGTCAAAAGCAGGAGGAAAAATGATATTTGTCAAGGCGGACAACAGTGCACCCACTACTCCTGCGGCTAACAAAGTAAGGTCGCCCATCAAAGAGAATAGTGTCAAACATACTCACGCAAAGCCTCCGAAGGTAAGGATACAAAGTGTAACGGTTGAAAATACCACCACTAAGCGTAATGAGGTAAATTTTTCTAAGTTTGTGCCTACTTGTCATCATTGTGGTGTTCAGGGTCACATCAAACCTCAATGTAAGAAATTGCATGCATCACGTACTTCGAACATACATGTATCCCATTCACATGATAATGCCAAGTTTATTCCTACATGTCATTACTGTAGTGTTGAAGGACACATTAGACCAAATTGCTTCCAATTGCATGGATATCCCTCTACGGCTCGTAGTTTTATTAGTCATAATAAAATTGAACGTTTTAAAACAGCTATAAAACATGACAACATTAAAAATTCTCGGGGCAAGTATACTAATTGTGGTAATGTTATGAACACAACATTTAGGAATATGACCCCTAAACCTATGCCTAAGAATCGGGGTAAGATAGTCCCAGTTAAAACCAGAGCAATTTGGGTAATAAGGTTGGACTTGAGACCTCAAGCGAATATGTCTATGAACCCTCTAGATGGCACTGGATCATCCGGAGGAGTTGACCTTGCTTTTTGAAGTTTGATCTTGGTTCCATAGTCTAGGTTGGTCTCAATTGCTTATCTTGCTCCTAGTTCTATGGGTTTAGTCATTTATATTTTCTCTAGTTTGGAACACTATGTTTATTTCTTTATTGTTATTGGTTTCATATGTTCATATTGAAAAAAAAAAATTCAAAGATTTTAAAATCCCCTAAAAATGTTTTTTTGGTCACACTGTGGACGCCTTGAGGTTGACGTTGTTGTTATGGGATTTGAGTATCTAAACATCTTTGATAGTGCATGCGCATCTTATTTAAATTCTTTCTTGTGATGTATTTGGGTGTTAAATGTGTCATGCCTTATGACTTTGTGATCTCCACCCCTGCACGTCACGGTTAGTAAGATTACTTAGAGAGGAAAGTGGATTCTCATGCACCTGGGTATGTCTTGTCCTTTCTCTCAACGATTGACCATTATTCTGGCATCATTTTTTTTGATACAATGGTTCATTAAGTGCAGTTGAAAAAAAAAAGGGAGTGTAGTTGAAAAAAAAAAGAGTATCCATATATATGCTTATCCGGGCGTTCATTGAGTAACCGGGCAATCGGGGTGAGGTACTCTCCCTCTGAGTGTTCGCGTCAAAAGATGGAAAGACTTTGTGAAAGCATTTGTGGTTGGACCATTCGCTTAGTAACCGGGAATTGGGTATGAGGTATTCTTACTCCCAATATTCGCGTCAAACAGCAATGGGGTAAAAGCGAAAACACGGCTATAAAATTCAAATAAATATTAAATATTAAGTTGAGGGGGAGTTGTCTAATTTCGATGGCACAAAATTTGTATCGATGAGTGCTTGGTTTGACTTCGTGAGGGGGAGAGTGCGTGACAGTCCAAGGGTACATGAGAATTTTCATATACTTGGATGGTGATCTTAATTTCTTATGACGTGTATCACACACTCACCGTTGTCACAAGTTTCATGTGTCATGCTGCATTTATTTCTTCAATGGATCCTTGATTGAATTTATTTGATTTGCACATGCATGTTAATTATATTTTGCAACTCAAGACTATAACCACATGCTCTTACCTAAGTCAATTTAATACCGTGATTCTGTGTTGGTGTTTATTTTAGTCTTGCGGCCTTGTTGGACCACACTTTACAAAAGTTTTGTTTAAAAAAAACAAAAAGTGCTTGACAGTCTTCTGGTGTGCTTGAGCATGTAGTCTAGCACCTCCACTGTTTTTTTCTTTTTTTCTCTCTACCAGCTCTTTAAAAATTTGCTTAATCACTCTTTCCAGCACTTCAACTGTTTTTTTTTGCTTTGCGTCTTCTCTTGTTGCGGTGCGTTTTTAAAAATAAAATAAAAATAAAGGGTGGGGTACAGACGTGGCAAAAAGGGTAGTAATTAGTCTTTCCTTGCTTCTATTCTTTCCTTTGTTCTTTACTTGGGAACAATCACAGTCGTGCAAAACCAAAAAAAGGGAAGTTTTTAGTATTTGTGTATTGCCTTGTTTCCTTCTTTTTCAACATTTCCTTCCTTGGTATTACTTAGCATTTCATTGTTATTTTCTTTTTCAATTTTCTTTTAAGTTGGAAACAACCAAAAGGGTTTAAAGATTCTTGTTCTTTCCTTTTCTATTTGAAGTATTTTTCTTTAATTTCCCAATTCTCTCACTAAGATTGCGATTTATCCCAGTATTGCTTTGCTTTGGATATTAATAAACGATTTCCTTTCCTTCTTGGCTTGACATCTTCCTGACTGTCACATGTAGCTGGTAATTGGGCCTCTACGGTAATAAATAAATAAAAAAGGGACTAGGTACCACCATTTATGGTTTGGATTATTTGGTTTAAGATTTTATGAATTCGCTAAGTTTCTTATCTACTGATGATGATCCTTATTTATTATGTTATGTTACTTACTTTATCTTTTACTATTGGATTGGCAGGCTCATGGGCATATGTTACTAGTTACATGCATTTTTTTTTGCTATTGTTGGTTATAGTAGATTTTGGCTTTTATTGTTTATGGCACATGTTTGTTCATATTCTCGTATTGGCTTCTTCTAGCTTTGTCCTTCCGTGACAAAAAGGGGGAGTAGTTTTCATTCTAACAGATTGTGTGCTTCAGTATTGTGGTTGCAGCTTTGCAGGTGATCACATTCTGTTAGAGGATAGGTATCTTCAATGTTAGTGTGTTTTGTCATGGAAGTACCAAAGGGGGAGATTGTTAGGACCGTAGGCCACAGTCTGTCTGTGTTGGCAAATCTCATGACAAAACACACATTAATTTGTATCCCCATTTTATCGAGTTGTACTTTTTTATTTTTATTATTTTTAGAGTGTCTGTATAGGATGTGGAAGGAATTAAATATATATCTTGTAACGAGGGAGTGTGAGCATATACGTGTGATGAGAAAGTCAATTAGCTAAATATGGAAGGGTTCAAATTTGCAAAGGAAGAGATTCGGGCCTCATCAATCTTTGGACGATCTTTATAATATTCTCTTATCAAGGGAATATCACACCATCCTTAATGTGAGAATTCTTCCCCTGTCAGGAATGGAAAGTATCTTGTATTCAAGTCAAGTCTTCACGTGCAAAATATTTGGAGACAAAGGCCGGGTTCAATTGAAGATTTTAGCAACAAGAAGGTTTGGAAAAATTTGACTGCTATTAAGGAAATTTTCCTTCAACAAGGAAGGCTCTTGGCAGCCTTTATAAATTGGCAACAACAGTAGCAAAAAAGCTACACGAGAAGAGGGGGACGTGTGGCTGAAGGGGATTATTTGGTGATATTCACTTTTACATAGCCATGATTTTTTAACGTCAAAATATTAGAGTGCAGCAACACCATCTAGGGTGATTTTCTTAATTGGGTCTTGGAGTACATGAACCTTCAACCAACACAATTACATACTCCAAGAACTGTTTCTCAATGTTCGATTCAAATTGTTGAGTTGCTCTTCCAGTGGATTTCTGGGAGTATTTGGAAGGCTTGTGGATTCAAGGCAGCGGCGGTCAAGCACTGGGTGTGGTGAACGTGGATTCGGCAAGTAGTTCTTAGGACGATTTGTGAGGATTCAGAATCGTAGGGTAAGATTACTTGTAACCGCACAATGTTTTATAGTGTTTGATTCCTTCCCGTGGTTTTTACCCGTATTGGGGTTTTCCACGTATATCTTGGTGTTCCCTGTTTTGATTGCTTTCTATTGTTTTATTAATCCTTATCATATTGGTGGATTGTTTTTTTATAAGAGACTGCAAACCTAGCAAATTATTAAACCTAGGCGATCTAGGATTTTTCAACTCCCTCCGTCCCTTTTTAAATGTGTTACTTCGTAAATCCAACTTATTAAAAAAACATCATCATTACACCTTTTACATCAACTTTTTCCTCCACTTTACACTTTTCACATCAACTTTTACATCTACTTTCCAAAATTGTCCTTCACTTTTACCCATTAACTCTTTACCCACTTACTTTTCAAAAGGGCAAAATGATAATTGTACAAACTTTTACCCATTAACTTTTCAAACCACACACTTATTTAGGGACAGCCCAAAATGGAAAGTTAAACACTTAAAAAGGGACGGAGGGAGTAGCATTTAAGGTCCTCTTACCCAGTGTTTTGATCCCCATCCCTCAACCTAAGGACAGATAAGCATACAGACACATCATGGATACGCGGACACATGATTTTCCCAAAATTAGGACACAGACACGTTGGGTGACACGTCGTAAATAATAATAATAAAATTTGCACTTAATTATATGCATATAAAGTTCAAATATCATGTGAACTATATTGGTCACACTTAAGATACAAAAAGACAGAATAGAGAAAGATTGAGAAGAAGAGAGAAAGCAGGAAACAGAGAAAGAGAATATAGAAGGAAGAAGAGAGAGAAATCAATACCTGGTCTCTCTCAATCGATATCTCTCTGTTGTGCAAAATCTCTCCCTTCTCTCTTAGTCGATCTAGGCCATGGCTCTCTCTCTCTGGCTTTGTGCGGAGGGTGGAAGAGGAGATCTTTTTATGTTTATGTTTTTGTTTTTGTATATATTGCATTTTTACCCTTTGGTTGCTGAGTATTATTATTTTTATTCTGTTTAGGTATAAAAACAAGAGTTTTTACCCCTTTTAAAGTTTAAAAAGTTTTATTTTGATCAACAGCGTGTACAATACGTGTCCCATGCGTGTCCATCGTGTGTCCGACTCAGGGAAAAATAATTAAATATTCGGACACACTTTTTCACATGTCAGACACGTGTCGGGGTGTCAGAGCGTGTCCCTGTTCGACGCGTCTGGGATGCAGATTTGTGAGCCCGGAGAAGTGAGCCCTGGAGAAGTGTTCGTGCTTCTTAGCCCTCAACCACAAACTCCTTGACTTTGTCTCCAAAATGTAGGTTTGATTACACATCCTCCAGAACTCATCGTTTTTCATTTTGCTCAGCTACCCATCCATCCACTAGCTCTATGCTCTAATAAAGCAGGGGAACTTCCTCGTAGATGAGCTGATTGTATCAAACCCCAACCTCTCCTATTGGAGTTGTATCATATTAAAATTTGTACCTGCACGTTGTGTGGGAAAGCAACCGGTTGCCAGCAAATCCCACTAGACTATGTCAATATATCCACCAGAAAGCCAACACTACAAGAAAAAGTAACAATGGCGACGAAAGCTGGCGAGGAAATTCAAATTTCCTCGCCAAATGGGTCTTTATGGCGACGAAATCGATTTTGTCGGCAAAGAGTACACTATGTCGACAAAATTATTAGTTTCAAGGGTTTTAGGCGAGGAAACAATTCCTCTCCAATTGGGCCGAATAGGCGAGGACAAATTTCCTCGCCAATTGTTCCACATAGGCGAGGAAAAACAAATTTCGTCGCCAATTGTTTCGAATAGGCGAGGAACGATTTCCTCACCAAATGTTTCAAATAGGCGAGGAAAATAACATTTCGTCACCAATTGGTCGGAATAGGCGAGGAACAATTTCCTCGCCAATTGTTTTGTATAGGCGAGGAAAAACTTCCTCACCAATTGGCAAAATAGGCGAGGAAATATATTTTTCCTCGCTAAGATTCTTTCTGCGACGACCATTAGTCGAGGAAAACGGGCGACGAATTTTTTCCTCGCCAATTCGTTTGGCGAGGAAATTTGATGTTTTAGAGACGAAAATGATTCGTTGTGATACATAAATTTTGTTGTAGTGCAAGTATCAGCCCCCCAGCTTTTTTTTTCCATTTTATCTTGGCAGTTATTTCTTTTCCGCTTCCAGCTGCCAAAAAAAAAAAAAAAAATCTTGGTTTTTGATTTCTCGTTAATATTTTCTGTTCCATTTAAATTTGGTTGTCCATGTGGATGAAGTGCACTCATATATGCTTTCAATTACAGAGTGGGAGGAATACTTCCAGAGGAGAGCAATTAGAGAAGGTTTTTCTGGTTGGGAGGAGTACATAGCTCGTAAAGATGAAACCGACCCTACAATGTGTAGGCTAACATACAAACTGTACAAAGAGGTAAAGTTGTCTCAGAGATCTAAATATTCATTTTATCGCCAACTTCTAAATGCTCGTACATCTATTGTTACGGAAATTTTGTTTTTCCCTCCTCTAGAATGGGTTTAAAGGATTTTACCAGTGTTCTAAAAGTCGGGACTAGTCGGCGGCTCTCCGAGTCGACTAGGGCCTAGTCGGTTGATTTAGTCGCCAACCGACTTAGTCGCCGACCGACTTAGTCGGGCTCAAGTCGGCGACTAGTCGGACAAGTCGGCGACTAATCGGGCAAGTCGTCTAATCGGAAAAGTCGAGAATCGAAAAAATATCGGACAAGTCGGCGACTAATCGGAAAAATTGGGGTAAAAAAAACAGAATTTGCTAATTTTTTGGGTCAAACTCAAAACTGTGGATGATGTACAGAACATTAAAAAACAGTATTAATAATTTAATTGTCTCTCTATCTATCATTACGAGAGGCTAAGGTTTGTGGTTTGTGGTTTGTGGTTTCCACTTATAGATTGTAGAATATACATTAAAAAACAATTCCACGTACTGTAGATTGTAGAATAAATCAATAAATTAACACACTGTATATTGTTGTTGTGGTTTGCCACTAAGGATTAATTATTCTTGTTGTGGTTTTAGTTGCCACTAAGGCATTAAAAAGGTAAAAAACAGATTGTATATTTTTATTTGATGATTTGCTACTTATGTTATTCTACTTACTCAAAACTTATGAAGGATGAAGGAGAATATATATTTAAAAGTAAAAAAAATCTAGCCGACTAGTCCCCTAGTCGCTAATCGGCAGCCATCCGACCTGGGAGCGACTAGCGACTTTTAGAACACTGGATTTTACTGTTAGGAACATATGGAGGAAATTAATTCTTAATTTTTATCCTTTTTCAACATTTTTTTCTACCTTTTCAATACTACGACTCAAGAATCTTTGTCAATGTTGGGAGGCAAGTTAATTAGTTAATTAGTCTTTTTTTCGTTCTAACTATTCCATAAGGATTTCTCTCTGTATAAACTACCATGTACCATCGCAATAACGTATTATAGTTTGATTAATGTGAGTGGTATAATGTGGTAAGCAAAGTGAGAGCATCATACGGATTTGGTTTTGGCCTATGTGGTCCACGTGGGAGTCATTGAATTACTAGTGAGTTTGCTGCATGTGTAGAAAAACATAGGTACTTGTTTGTTAAGTTAGGATAAGAAGCAAAAGGAAGTGAAAAATAGAAATACTAAATGAGTGGACAAGTGTTCCCCAAAGATCCATTTTTCTTCTTCTTCTTGGCAGTAACCTATATGAGTTTTTGTAGAATAAGCAAAAGATATGGAGTGTGTTAAATTTCTTAGAGGGTTCCAACCTAAAATCAATTGGCAATAGGTGGAGTAACCTCAAGAATTTATTAACCAGGTTAGGGTGGCTTAGATGAGCAATGTGGGATAATTTAACAGAGTGATTGATTCTATTAAATTTTCAGCAGCTTTTTTAAAAGCCTCACCTTCTTCCTAGGCATGATTTCATCCTAACCCTAACTGTGGTTGCCTAGTAGTATTTATTTTCCTTTTTATAAACAGTTTACTGTTTCAGTGGCGAACTGTCAGAGATCTAAGATAACTAGAGAGAAATTAAATTTTGGAGAACTTGATATGCATCTTTGGGGATCAGTCCTAATAGCTTATGCTTTCCGGTTAGTGGTGATTTAACATGGCATCAAAGCTCAGGAGGAGATTTTGGGTTCAAATCTATCCTGCATTGGCTTGCTAGTGTGTTCTTTTTCTTCTCCTCTCTATCTTTTCCCCATTGGACGTTGGTTACTATAGAGTCTGATATCCTTTGTTGGGACCTTTCTCAGTTTCTTTCAGCAACTTTGTTGACTGCCGTCGTGAAGTTTAACTTTTTCTGTTTTCCCAACCTAAGCAACCAAATAATCCTATTTAGGCTTCCTTAGGCCTAACTTTTTTTTTTTAACCTTTTGGCAAGGAGTTTTGGTGGTTCTCTCTTAATTTCTGGTAGATTCAGGTTGAATTTTTACGTCATATTTTTTGACTATGAGGAATCGGAAAATTAAAGAAATATAGATCAAAGTCGAAAGTAGTTCATATAAGACGGAAGACTATCTTTTTGGGTCTTTTTCCTCTTCTCATTTGAAAATTTTCAACTGATCTGTATTTTTATATTTTCCCAATTCGTTTTTGTAAGGACCAAGTTCCGGAGTTCTTTGTTTTGGCAATTCCGTTTGATAAAACACACATTTACATCGAGTTGTAATTTTTTTTAGTGTGTCTGTTTAGGTGTGGAAAGGAATCATCTCTTTATGTAATGGTTGAGAGTGCGGTAGTATTTATTTTAGTGGTGAGTTGAGTAGGTTATTTTACTTGTTCAGAAGTTGCTCAACGACTTGCTCAAGCAACCTGTCAAGCAAATCTGCTGTTCGTTAGTTGCTCGAGCAACTTGGTTCTTGCTTGAGCAACCGCTATGCGCCTATATATTCGCATCAACTAGGTTAAACGAAATTTGAGCAGCCACACTTTATTCTCTACACTCCTACTCATCCTTAAAACATTTGTGGCGGCTAGGGTTTATGGACCTTGAAGATCTTTGAAGGCCGGATGCTTAGAATTCATCTTCAAGGGTTTTAATGCTTCAACAATCAACTTTCAGTTAGAGTTCTTTGGTGGGATTCCAAAAGTATCTAAGGAAGGCTTGTGCGATTCAAGGCGTTGGCGATCAAGACCACTGGGTGCGGTGTACGTGTGACTCGGCAGGTGATACTTAGAACGTTGTGAGGATTTACATCGTTTGGATAGGTGTATCTGTAACTGCACGATGAGTATAGTGATTTTGATTCCTTCCCGTGGTTTTTTACCCATTTAGGGTTTTCCACGTATATCTCTGTGTTGTGGGTTTTGATTGTTTGCGTAATTTTCTACTGGTTGATTTAATTAGTGATTCGCATTCATACTGTTAGGGTTTTAACAGATTTTAAGGGAACCCTGATTTTTCAGTTTTGTTGAGCCGAACGATGTGATGTAAGAAATATCTCCCAATCTAGTAAAAATTAAAAGAAACCAATCAAAGTGACTGTCTAAAAAGTCGTACAGAATAAAAAAGCTCTCATATGTAATGAGCTCACGCGCACACATGTGGGGAACATCTATGGGAACGCACTTAATTCGCGAAGCATACAACGCAAAGATGGGAGGACAGGTAGTGTCTATATCCTTTTGTTCAGGTAACACTCTGTCACTTAGGATGTCATTGAGCTTGGCAACGTATAAGGTAAATATGAGAGGACGGGTAGCGCCTCTATATGCTTTTGTTCTGGTTACAGTACCTCACTTAGGATGTCATTGAGCTCGGTGACACCCAACATTAACTGTTTATTATTATAAATACATAGGATGATAACCTAACCAAGGTCAAGTATAGGCAGATCTCTTAGGCGAATGGCTGCCTCTTTGGCTGAGGGCTAAGTGAGCTCTGGGGCCACATCCTACATGATGGTGAAAAGAAAATTTAAGTGGAGAAGCACAAAGCAAAGTATATTGTAGACTAAGATTTTAGAAAGAATTGTATGTAATGATGTGAAAAAAACTAAAAAAGAGAATTTAGGAATTGAATATTAGTCTGGGTATATGGATAACTTTGCACTAGTGATACTTTCTACTTTCTAGTAAATATTACCAACAGAATGACGAAACTACACTCCTGGAATTGTTGAGCTAGAAGAGAGAGAATTCAGAAAATAGAAATAGAACTTCCCCCCTGCAGTGAGAGTATGAATGATATATAGTCAATAGAATTTTATTTTCTTTCCATTCATTTCCTATTTTGGGTAAATGGTTATTGAGATACTAAATGCCCTGGCCACTATCCAAAGGCTAATATTTCTGCATTTTCTGATTTTGGTGGATTACGTGTGAATAAACTTTCGTACTTGCACAACTTAGGGTCACGTAACCATCTTCCTTTTTCCCTTCACTCAGTGCCTCAGTGAGAACGAAACGTACTGCCATCATTATCGCAACAAGTGGCCCCAATTTGAACAGGCTTCGAAATGCCATTCTGCTGTTGACAGTTCCTCATGAATGTTTGTAGCAGACTCACATCTCTCTTGTGCATCGGTTTACAGACCCCTGTAGTAATTAGCTTTGGATGTTCACTTACGGTGTGTGATATTTATAAGAGTTTGTTTTTTGAGTAATCATAGACAATTTATACCTTCTCATCTGTCTAATTATGACATGCTTGCTTCGGATGCCGAACAATTGTTTTAGGCAGTGGCTAATGTAATGTTTGAGGGTAACTTTTGAGATTGTGCTTTCATCTTGCGGGAAACCACGGTAGACCCACACCGGTTGGGAGATTGTCAACATACACAGTGAAAATACCCCGACTGGTACACGAATTAAGTTAATCGGACATCGATAATGAACCGTTAATATTTTATAGCTCCAAACGTATCAATTTGATTTTTTGAATGATTGATTTGTACGTTTAATCTAAAAGATTCTTACAAAGTATTGACATTTATCTTCTTTTGTATAATGTGACAGAACAAGGACAAGGCGACAACAAGATGAGCATGTCCAGTGTGCTCGTGCTAGTGCACACTGGATTTGCTGATCTTGTGATTAAGACTGCAGCGAATGTGTTTTGGGCCTTCCGGAAGAAAGAACATGAGTAAGGAGTGAAAGAACTGTTGACTACCCTCTCGGGAGGCAACAAAAAAGAAGTGATGGAAGTTGTCAAAGGAATTGGACTACAAGTTAAATCGCTGCAATCACAGGTTACAAAGATGAATGAAAAGTTGGGCACAATCGGTCAAAAATTGGACAGATTGCTTGCAGGTTCATCTCCGTTCATCACGTTCACCGCCACCTCCGTCTACCGTCATAACATCACAGCTGCCATCACCCGTTGACCCACAGAAGAGCGCAAAAGATGAAGAGAACGGTGGAAATGGTGGCGGCGAGTGAAAGCTTACCACTTCCTATGGAGGGCACCAACTCTGGATTGTGCATGGTAGTAGATTTTAAGTATCCTTTAGGAGCATCCTAACCGTTTATTGACTTGTGAATTGTTAGATTGTCATGTTTCTTATCATATTTGGCTAATGTTGTTCTTGAATGAGGTATATCCTTTACACAATCCAGAGTTGGTGCAACTAAAAGGAAAAAATTAGGTATAACTAAAAGGAAAAAATTAGTAGTTATCAAAAACTAATAAAGAAAATTTAAAAGTAGTAGTATGTTTTTGTTATTGTCATTTGGTAGCTCATGGGTCATTGAGCAGTGAGCCCTCACTGTACAGGAGTGACCCCCTCACTGCCACAAAATGGGGCTTTTTAATTACTACTCGTAATTAGCCAACGAGAACGTGGGTCAATCTCGTTTTGAACTTTGAAGGTTGGAGTTTAGCATCCCAGATCCTCTATGCCTAAAATCTCCGTGTCTCTGTGCCGAGGGGTTTTGGGCCGTTGGATTGTGATTTTTGTTCCTATGTTTTAGTTTTTCTGTGCGATCCAACCAGGACCGGCCCAAGAGTTTTAAGTGCCCTAGGCCGAATCTTAAAAATTGTGCCCTAAAATTTTTTCCCGCGACAATACGAGAAAGTCAAAGCAATATAAAGTTCTACTAATCACTTAGAAAATACATTATTACTAAGACTAAGTAAGAATTAAAACAAGATTGCATTATAACATTATTATTAACGATGTACTAAGAGCTCGTTTGAACTCGGTTCATTCAGTAAATGAACAAGCTCGAGCGCACATATTCAGCTCGTTTGTTCAACAAGTCGAGCCCAATCGTGAAATTTTGAAGGTTTTTTTATCTTCCTGCTTGAAACTTGGCTCGATAACGACCCAGATCATCTTGGTTAGTTCCATTAACGAACCAGCCGAGCTAAGAATTTTGACTCATCTACAATACGAGCCCGAACTCACTGTCTACAATACAATACGAGCCCGAACTCACTGTCTACAAACTCATTGTCTACAAAACAAGCCCGAACTCATGAGCTGGCTAGCAATTCCAAATATTTTCATTATTAATACTATATTTCCTATTATTACTAATGTTTTATGTTTTGTTAGTATAATATAAGAAAATTTTCAAAACTCCATGGCTGCCAATTCGATAAATTGTCAGGAGGTCCCACGTGTTTAACAGCATTCGCCTACCAAGAAGCTTTAAAGAGAGGAGAAACCTCTTTGAACTTCAGAATTTTCGATGTGGGACAAACTTTACTCACGCCTAAATGAAGTCCTCCCTTTTCCTTATGAAGTCCCTCTTTTCACCTTGTCCCACATCGGTTCCTCAACAGAAATGAGAAGGTAGAATGCATTTATAAGGTGAGAGCTACCCAACCCTTGTTCTTTAAATGTGCCATTCAATGCGTAACTAACTTGATTGGTGAAATGTAAGTGGGCTGGGCCTAACATTAGACTCCTACTCAAGCCCAATACTAAAATGTATGGGAGTGCTCTTAATTTTTGAGTTTATTTGGATGCCCTAGGCCTGGGCCGGCCCTGGATCCAATAGCCGAAAAACTTTTCAGCACAGAGGCGCAAGGATTTTTCGGCACAGAGGATCTAGGATCGGAGTTTAGTATCTTGGAAACCTCTTCACTCTTCACCTCGGATGAGAAGCATGGACTTTTGTAAATTAACCTTCCAACTTATGATCTTTAGGGACATTGCTACATGTACAAAAGGAGGAACATAAAATGTACAGATCGCCTCAGGGACCCACTTTTGGGTCCCACACGAACAATCAGAACTGTTCATTCATCTTAAATTGATTTTCCGAGGGGTCGTAATAGAAATCAGCTAAACCGGACGTGCATAAGTGCTTGATCCAAAACTCCTCCATTTCATACTAAATTTTTTGGAGTGAAACGGAGGAGTTTTGGATCAAGCACTTATGCATGTCCGATTGAGATGATTTCTTAAGGGGCCCCTCGAAAAATCATTCTAAGATGAATGAACAGATCGGATTGTTCGTGTGGGACCCAAAAGTGGGTTCCCAAAGCGATTTGAACATTTTCTTTTCTTAGAATTATTTGATCTTTAAGCTCAATAATGATTCTATTAATTGTAGACTTTAGTCAACGCAAACACCGAATATTTGAGGTGTTACTAGCTACATATAGGGCTGCAAACGAACTGAGTTGCTCACGAGCAGCTCGTGGCTCGGCTCGACTCGTTTATGACCGAGCCAAACTCGAGCTTGATTTTTCGGATCATTTACTTAACGAGCCGAGCTCAAACACTATAAAACTCAGCTCAACTGGGCTCATTTGCACCCCTAGCTGCTGCTTGCGACCTTGGATTGAATATCAAATGTTGTTTCCCCAAGCGTAGGGCTAGGTATCGCGTAGCATAATAACCGGTAAGACCGGGTCGAATCCACAGAGACCAAATGCACCCGGCGTGAGAGTTGTCTTGCAAGTGTAGGTTTTTAGCCTTAAAGCGGCAAACTTGGCTTTTGGAGTTTGATTGGTAGAATTCTCTCGACTTTGAGAACGACTCGGAAGATTAAAAACTACAAATTAAACTAAGGCAAAGTCTAGGGGTATTTAACGACCATGACTTGGGCTAATCCATCCCCTCTTGATAACCGGCTCAGGGCATCGTTAAATGCCTCCGAACGAAAAATTTAGATTTTAAAACCATTTACAAGAAAATGTGTTTACCAAAGATTAGGGGTTTTCAGTTCATTTGGCAAACGGTTGAGTTGACATCGTCCAAAGCATCACACGTGCCAAGTAGTTAAACCCTTGGCTACGTGTGATCAAAGAGATTAACAAACCCAAACTTTGGTACATAAAAGTGCAACCCCAAATATGTGATAAACAAGCAATGTATGCTATTTGTCGAGATGAACGGATTAATTCCAAGTCATGGAGTGTTAATCACCCCATGACTAAGCCTATTAAACTATTCACTCATTATGCTAGAAATAAAGCCTAGGAATTTGTAGAAAACCAAAAACATGCTTAAAAACTTGAAAACTGATTTTTAATGAAGATTGTAATTCTACCTACAACTTTAAAACTTAAGAAAATCACAAACAACAAGTAAAAGCTAAGGTTTAAGAAGGAAATTACTAGAAAATGGAGAATACAATTTAACCGATAAAAACGAAAACAAACTTGATTTATATAGAGATCCAACGAGTAGCTACAACAATAATAAACGACAAATTAAAGGGAACTTAGTACTTACTTGAGTATTTGTGGACGGCCCACTGGAAAACGGTGCGGTTCGCGTTTCGCGTTTCGAAAAGATTGTGTTTGTTTGAGTCGCCACCCGGATTTGAGGTCCGAACCCGAGAAACAGATAAAAATATGACTCGTTGCCCATTGAAAAAGATTTTACTAGCCATTGTGAAACCAAAGATTCCTCGGATTCGGGGGTTTGGTTACGAGAAGGGAAGGGTTTTACAGCACCCCTCTCGCCCGGTCCGTGAACCGGTCTCTACTCAATATTTTGTGGGATTTTGAAAATGTTTGAAATTCAATTTATTCACAAAAATAGGGATTCGGGAATGGGAATCACATAAACAGCGAGAAGAACGTAAAATGTGAATCTAAAGTGGATGCTTGTGCTTGATGATTTACATGAGTGATAATGATGATAACAAGTGAAACTATACAAATATTTACAAGGAAATGAGAAATTACAGAAACTGTACAGCAATTTCAGAAATTCATGAACATGTGACCTGATTAGACTGTTTCACAAACTGGATCCCAGAATAGGGATTGAGCGCTCAAAGACAAGGGCTTGAGCGCTCAACCTCTTCAAACCAGTTTGAGCGCTCAAGACTCATGGATTGAGCGCTCAAATCAGTTCCTGGCTTCTGTGAAATTACACCTTTTTGCAGCTTCTTTATGAGATCAAACATTTATCAAACACTTTCCTATGAGAAACAAATAAGAACATACAGATTGATCTCTTAAAGAACGATGAAAAGAGTATAATCACCACAAATTAACAAAGAAATGTTTGAAAATAGAGAAGTGAGAGAGAGATCCAGATTCTGAACGCCGTGATAATAACTCACACACATCAGGAACATGTTAAACCAAGATCCATCATTGAAATGACCAGCAATTAGCAAACTGCCCCAAGAACAGCTTGAGCGCTCAAGTGCATTACTTTGAGCGCTCAAGCCATAATTTGGCTTTCTAATCTCTGACTTAAAAAAGGATGATTGATGATTCTCAGGATCTTCAGGACTTTAAACAGAAACAAATGAATATGATTTCAGTCACCATTTTGTATTCAAAGATGAGATTTGCAAAGATTTTGACTTTCGATCATCATAAAATAGTTAACCAATGTTCATGCATGTGATTTTGAAATGGAAATGAACTGTTTTGAGGGCCACATGAATATATGTGACTTTTAAATGATGATCTAAACCAGAAAAGAACACCAAAGTCAGGAAATCAGAAACTTATTCAAAACTGGGCTTGAGCGCTCAAAGCCTGAGGCTTGAGCGCTCAACCCCTGCTGTAACTGCAGATTTGAAAAACTATTTTTGAACAACTTTTAGACCTCTGTGAGTTCAATGCAAGTATAAAGAACTTGCTTGAACTCACTGGCCTTCCTCAGATGGACCAAAACAGTGAATACATCACATGTTTTACTACCTTTTGGAAATGCTTGTAATTTGAACTTGATTCTGGGCTTGGGGATGGCGATTGTGGATTTTTTGGTTTATACTCTGGACGAATTGGACAATGTAGGTGATTGGTTGATGATCAAGGACTCAATTTTGGACTTGAAAAGTGGTTTTTGCCAGTGGTTTTGGTAATGAATGAGTGGTTTTGTAGAGAGAGAAGGGGGTGGACGATTTTCTGGAGATTTGAGGGCTGGAGTATGAGAGTGGTTAACCCCAAAACCAGGGGTAGTGAATGGGTTTTATAGAGTGAGTGGGAGGGAAGAGAGGAGAGAGAGGAAGTGGGTTTGTATTTTGAAAGTGGGGGAGAAGTATTTTTGGTGTATTTTTGGAGTTAGTGGAGTGTATTATACATATAGAGATCGTATAAGATCACCCCAGACGCTCCCATGTAGAAAATCTCATGATGAGATACTCTGCAAGTTGCTGACTGGATTAGAGTTGAGCGCTCAAAGCCGTGGGCTTGAGCGCTCAAGGTGTTTTCCCAGGGTTGAGCGCTCAAAGCTTCAAGCTTGAGCGCTCAAGGCTCTTGATGGCAAATTGATGGTTTAGCTTGATTCAACAATGCTTGGGTTGGTTTGGGCTGTTTTGATTGCTTGGGGTGGTGTTTGGTTAATTTTGATCAAGTTCAAGTCATTCTCACAAGTTCCGGGCAGTCATGATTGGTCCGCTTCATCATCGGGAATGCTCTAGCGCATCCCGGGTTCAAAATCGGGGTGTCTACAGTATTCTAGAGAGAGAGAGAGAGCTTAAACTCTCTCCAATGGAGGAGAGAGGGAGGAGCCAAAAACTAAGAAAGAAAATAAAGAAGAAGTGTTAGAGAAGGAGAGAGGAGAGAGCCCAATATAGTCTTCCACTTCTCTCTCTTACAAATATCCAATAAAGCTCTCACATTAATAAAAACTTGCCATTAATAGAATGTACATAAAGTGCACTAAATTGGCTGCCCGGAGTGTTCTGGATCGATCCACTATAGGTCTGGATCGATCCAGATTCGTCTGTTCAGGCAGATTTTTGACCCAACTTCGCGGGCAAGCCCCGGCTTCATCCGAACTCGGAATGAGACGATTCTTTAACCGTTGGAAAGCTCTATGAGTATACTTTCCAACCCAATTGACCTCATATTCATAGCTTTTGTATCTTGAAAGTAATAAGCCTTTTTCTATCAGTTGGTCAGATTTTTTCGAGGCGTATAACTCCAAATTTCTTGTTCTTTTGTTCCGGGCCTTCCTTGAACCTTCCAAAGCTTCTTGAATCGACTTCTAAGCTTCGGTGATTGTCCTCCATGGCATTGTGGGACCTTAGGTACTTCCGGATACAACCGGAGATTATTTGGAGCTTTGGACACACCTTTTAGCTCCTATTTTCTGAAACTCATCAAAAACACAACTCGCGCAAAAACAATCGTATAAAGGCACAGAATGCACGTGTGTGTGATTACAACGAGCAAGATAAGCCCGGATATATACAACATTTGGGGCTTATCAGCTGCATAGATGGAATCAGGATTTGAATTCGAGGGACTAAACTAGAAGAAGAAACGCAAAATAATTCACCCGCCCTTTTTAATCAAACTAGTTTGTATTGGAAGATTCTATTTACAACCCATTTTCCCTCAATACAACCCATGCAAAATAAATACCAAAACTTCCCTCGCGAAAAGACCATTTAGCCCATCAAATTACTTCATACCAACCCACCCCACTTTTTCTCAATTGCTAATACCAACCCAGTGCATCTTCTTCTTCCTTCATCAGCTCCATCGTTTTCTCACTCTTCTCCCTCCCACGTCAAAAAATCTCTCCTCATCCTCCAGCCATTAACCCCCATTGTCCTCTCCTGCCCCTCATCTCTCCTCTCTCTCAATGGAGAACCTTGTTGAATCAATGGAGGGATCTTCTCCCTCACTAGATTTGGGAGAAGATCTCCAAAGAGTATTGGAGCAATTTACAACTCCAAATCCACCAATGGATGCACAAATACAAACCACGGAGGAGTTAGAGGAAAACGATGGAGGTGAAGATTTTCAAGCAAAAAACGACCCAAGAGTAACCCATTGCTTTTTCGATTTCTCAGTCGTTGTTCGTTCGAAACGGTACCACAGTCCCGAAAATCACAATACATTTCGGTAGTTAATACCTGAAATTTACCTATAAAACCGGAAGTTTATATCCGAAATTGGTGATGGTAGTTAATATCCGCAATATTGACCATAATTCAGTAGTTTGTATCTGAATTATGTATTTAGTTTCGGGAGTAAATATCCGAAATGTGCCAAAACCAGACGAGTAAAATAGCGACGATTTCTTCGACTGGTTCGACGGAGAGGGCGATGGCCGAGGTTAGACGGAGGGAGGAGGGAAGAGGGAAGAGAAAAGGGTTTCGAGTGGGATTTGAGAGTTTTGAGTGTTGAAATTTGGGAGAAAAATAACAAAGGGTAATTTGGGAAATGTGCCGGGTTATATGAAGCAAAAATAAAGATTTGCCACATCAGCATGGTTGTATTTAGCAAAAGGGCTGTATGAAGTCAAAAAAAGGTTGTAAATAGAATCATCTGTTTGTATTAGGTAGGTTGCTATAGATTTTTTTACATTCTCTTACAGCTAGTCTTTCACAAATGGAATGTTTAAATACTAACAAAGCATTACTCTCTAGTCTTTCCGTCCCAATTTCTTTGTCCCTCGTTCTACTCTTATCGGGGTGTATATAATTGGTAATTAGTTTCATATGTAATATAGATATTGGTTAATATATCTAGATTAATCCAATTGACGTGTTTGCGATAACTATGAATACATATTTTATATTCTAGCTTTGTATTCTGCTCCAAATTAAAAATATTAAAAACTGATACTATTTGCTACAAAAAGATGAAAAATCAGCTTTTATACAGCTCAAAACCTAAAATCGTATTCATAAAGCTCCAAAAGCTACCCAAACCTAGTTTCAAATTAATTTTTAAAACTTCCTTTTCCAAGAAACTTTTCAAAATATATATGTAGAATCCGAGTATTTGTTCACCACAACTTTGACCCCAAGAGATTGACAAGTTCTTAAAACTCAAAATGTCTAGGTTTACAACTCATTCTTGTGGCAATTTAAGCAACCTCTTATGATTAAGTATAGCTAAGTTTAAAAGCTTATACTCCTTCCAACCCAAATTTCTTGTCCACTTGCACTATTAGCAGCACATTAAAACTGTTTATATTTTCAAATGTACAATTTTATGGTATATATTTGATATGGATTTTGTTTTATAGTTCTCAATGAGTACTCCTATTAAACAAAATTTCAAAATTGCAACAAACATTGTAGATGAAAAGATATAAAATAGAAACGCATGCATGTAAAGAAACAAGAAATTCGAGAGTACTGGACTATATAAGATCTTGTTATATGTGATATGAAGCATAGGATCATAGGAGTTGTCAACTGTAACGTGGTCCCTATGAGGCAACTTTCCCTGGATTGATTTGGTGGACCTCCATGTGTTTTCCTTGACTTTATAGAATTTAAAATGTCATTTTTATGGTCCCACATGTTTTGTATATTGCCAAAGCTATCCTTTTTTAATTGAATCACCTGCATGGCTTACCTCTCATACCATGCAAGGTAGCATATCTACGTGCAGAATGCATGTATTATTGTATAATATCTTTATTTGCTTAGTGTGGGGGAGCTCTTCACCGGACTGGCCTCTTCGCCCGTTTGGAACTGCACTGACTGAAGAGGAGCTGGTCTGGACCTCGCTTGGTACCTAGAGACTCGTCGGAGAGGAGGAGCTGAGCTGTGGGGGTACGCCGGAACGGTACCTGCACAAGGGAGCAACCACGTTAGTGCCTAGCCCGGACGGTGGTGGTCCGGGAAGGCACTCCGATGGCCAAGTCAGCGACTGAGGGAGAAGTATAGTGGAGAACTTAGAGAGAAAGTGCAGTTTTAGAGCACAAACGTAGAAAGAGAGAGTTGTGTGGAGAGGATCCTTGTGCAAATGGGGTAAGAGCCATATTTATAGGCGAGGGAGCGCGTGTTCGGCACGCCCCTCGGGGGCCTCACGCGCCCCGTCCCCGATATTGCATTGAATTCCCTGATCGACGTATGCCACTCGAGTGGCGCCTCGGCAGCTGTGTGCTCAGGGGCGTCACGTGCTTATGTCCTTGTCAACAAGATCTCCCGCCCCCTGCAAGCGTAGGTCTGCAGGGTTGGTGGATTGCCATGATGAAGTTCACGTGGAGTGGTTGAGCTCATTAATGTGCCACTCAGGCTGTCAGGAGGTGCCTCGATCGAGCCCCCCTGCCACCTGACGCGACCCGCCCGGCCCCGAGGACGATGGACTCGGTCCGGGTACCCTCGGGGGCCGAACCACGGAGGCGCCTCTGGCCGCTCCCGGCGCGGTCTCCCGAGGCGTGATCTTTGCCGAGCCTATCTTTGCCGGGGGAAAGCCCCCGGCGCCTCGTTGAAATAAGGGGGACCCTTTGTGGACCTCTGCCCCCTCGGAGGAAGGCAGCCGAGGTCAAAAAGGGGCCACCCCGAACCCCCGGCCGCTACACTTAGCTATCCTTTTCTAATGCATGATCAGTTCCATCAATTTTTTTTTAGGCAAAAAGTTATGAAACTTCACAAATGGTACATCATGCAAGTTGGGGGTGAGGCTAGAGGATTCGAACATCGGCGAAATTAAAACACCTGATGAGTCAAAGCCCAAGAAACACCCAGAGGGCCAAGCCCAAAGCACCTAAAAGCCTAGCCCCAAAAGGGCATGCCCAATACAAACAAATAAGCACAAACCATGATGTAGCCAAAACCCTAGCCGCCTACAACCCATTGCCACCGCTCCAACACCTTAAAACGCCGACCTCCTATGGTCCTACCAGTCTCCACAAACGCTACCCCCATCCACCCATCAACAGCCTCAACCACCCATTTCTGTTAGGCTAAGAACCAAACTCACCCAACGATGAATATTGGCAGGTGGATTGAAGCCACCAGATGGAGGATGGAGGGGAAAGCAGCAGCAAACGACATTAAAGAAATCCACTAAACTAATGATAAGTTCCATCATTCATAAGCATGCACCGGGGCCCACACTCAGACAGAGCCATGAGTAGTTTCACTACATAGAGATGAATTTTTTTTTTAAAAATACTTTGTAAGGGTGAACCTATATAATTCATAGGAATTTTTTTCCTCTATAATACTAAATGTTTTTTTTTTTCCTTACAGGGACGACCGCTCTTAATGGTCTCCGTAGACCGTAGCAACCAGGAGTCGGGGTGGAGTTAGCTCCATCCCTGTTTAGCTTAATACCATTATATTATCCACGAGTGTAGCAACCAGGAGTCAGGGCGGAGTTGGTGGGTCAGCGAGTGCCCCCTTGTTCTAAAAAGATTTTATTTAAAAAAAAATTGATTAATGGATATTTAAACGATTTCATTTTTCACACAAATTATGTAAAATTAACATCTAGAAGATGGATAGTTTGTATTATAAAAATTCCAAACAAAGTTTAAAGACCACAAGAGAATCGAATCAAGTCTCTGTTATTGTTTTCAAAAATGATATAGACACAAACTCTCAGCCACAACCTACCACAACCCCTCTCACATGTGGGGGACCCACCCTGAGCGGGCCCCACCCCATATGTGAGAGGGGTTGTGGTGGATTGTGGCTGAGAATTTGTGTATATATCATTATTCTATTGTTTTCACAGAAATAAAGCTAAGAATGGAGCTAGAGGGGGGCTACCAGGCTAGCAGGGGGCCATCGGTCGTCATACAATTTCAAAAAATCCTACTATTACATTAAAAGCGTATAGATGATTAAACTATATAGTCCCGCCCCCTCAATTTTTTTTAGTTAAAAAAAGTAATAATAGTAACTTTAATATTTTTCGAGCTATGAAACAACACTAGACTAAAATTTACAAAGAAAATAAATATACACTACTTTTAGATTTCGCACACCCAAATAAGTCGTCCCTTGTATTTTTCACGGCTGTCACACGCGTTATATATTTATCGCCTTTTATGTATATATTTGCTTCGGCTGTTTTTTTCTTTTGGTATCCGATGTTTCTTTTCATTTCTGTTATTTTATTGTTACTTAACAGAGTAACTATTTTTGTTGCATCGGTTGAACATAATAGAGGCAAATAGTGTAAGATAATTTTTTTTATTATATGCTCCCTCTCTCACAAAATGCTGGCCCGGCCTTTTTTGGGAGCCGTTTTGCGTTGTACGTACGAGATTTTTTTTGACAAAAAATAACCCCTATTTTTTTATTCTCAATGTTATCGTTTAATACATTATTTTTTGCATGCGAAATGCATAATTTCCAATAAGGAACAAACAATTTGAGACGGAGGGAGTGTATAAACCAATAAGGGAGCGTGTAGTGTCTTCTTATTACTCTCGATCATCACAGGCGGCTCTACATTAGAATACATGTAATATTTTTAGTTTTCTTTTTAGCTTAACTCTTTTTGAACACCTGACCAAAAAATACTTGAACACCCAACGCACAAATATTTGAACACCTAACCCAAATAAATTTGAATAACCAGCCCTATCAAATTAGCCCACAAATCAATCCAATGTAAACAATTCAATTAAAAGTCATAGATGGCTTCATAGCTTCCCATAGATGGTCAATTGAGAACAACTTCAACTCTTATATATTTTATATTACTTGTAATAATTTTATTATCGGGTTTGTTTGAAAACTTAGTCCTATGATATTAATAGATAGTTCCTCTGCACCAAATTTGTTCAACCCTTCTTAAAAACCATGCTTTTTTGCAAGAAAAAAATAATGTATTAACATGACTTTTTTTCCAATTTTTTTATACCAATTTGAATCTCTCATTGATAAGTAAAAATTGGTGTAATTTCTGGCAAAAATAACATTCATGGGTACATTATTTTTGCTTGCAAAATGCATGCATGGTTCCTCTAAAAAACGAGCATTTTGGAATGGAGTAAAATTTTGGTTACATATAGTTGTGGTTTCTACTTTCTAGCGGTAGTACAATGTAAGTATTTATGAACACCCTTCTAAAAATTCCTAGAGCCGCCCTTGACTCTCATGGACTGAGGCCCACAAAATAACAACCTATAGAATGTCCAATTTTTTCTATATTACAATTAACAGTATTATAATGAACTTCATAATTTTGATATTACAGTAGCCCCCAGTGTATTATAATGAACTTCAAATTAACAGTATTTTACGATTAGATAATTTTTTTTGTCAATTAAGGTGGAAAAAAATTGGAGATAAATATAAAACTTTTTCAGCTTAACTAGAATCGCTCCTGGAAAATAATAATAATATTCACAAAAAGGCTTGTTTAATTAATGACCATAATGGCACATCATTCTACTTCTAGAAGCAGTCTTGTTTTTTTATTTTTTTTTATTTTATGTATTTATGGTGTTCAAAAACAAGTTAATGACTATATTGGGCCAATTTAAATTACAACCCATCTAAGGGTTTAGGATTGAATTTACAGCCCATAGAATTGGGCCCGTTGATAAATGAAATGGCTTGAGATTGAATTTCAGCCCATAGAATTGGGCCCGTTGATAAATGAAATGGCTTGAGAATGACACTTGGAAGTCCAACCCAATGGCGAACCCATAATTACATATACAACTTTTTTTTTTTTATTTCTTCGAGGTAAACCCACAATTATTTTTTATTTTTTATTTTTTTTTTGAACATTGAACCCACAATTACATGGAACTATAACTTTTTATGCTGCTGCAATTTAACGGTGATATTGGATTATTGATTTATGCTTAAGGAGTATTCAGTCTACCTTTTCAAAATACTTTTGTTTAGTCATGGGATTGGCACGTTTGACATTGTATTTTTTTTTCCTTCAAAAAAACCTAGGCTATTCCAAACCGTGGTTAATGATTCTCCCTCTGTGTAGATTTGTTAGTCCATTTTCGGAATTTGTGCCACTTTTCAAATGATTATATCTTATAATTTATAATGTTTTATTTTATTTTAAAAGCATTATCTTATAGAACTAATAGACATCTATCAAACAAAATCTATATTTGACATTAATTACTTACCAAATTAAAGATATCACTAATTTTTTACGACTTGCAAGAAAACGAGGGACAAACAAATCCGGGCGGAGGGAGTAATACCATTACTTGCCAACAGCATTTTGGTAATTTTTTGTATCTCAACCACCATTTTCTACTTCTATGTTAACATGTTAAAAATTAGTCTCTGCATTTCCTAATTGGAAGAGTATGCATACCAACAGCACAATCCTACAGGATTAGATCCACTAGATGCCATACTTTGGTGCTATGCTGGTTTGGTTTGGACACATTTTGAACGCAGGATCCATGGTTTCCTTCTCCAGCACTGGAAAATCAAGTAACCTTGTATCTGCTTGTGTTAGTAATCGAGCTCCGTTTTATTTGTCATGGAAGCCCTTGTAAGAGAGAAACGACCACCAATCAAAGAAACCGAACCGATCATCAAGGCAGAACCCCATTCTACCATGCAGCATCCTCAGGAGAGCACAGGACAGTCCAAAGAATTCTTCAACTTGATACTGCCATGGTATACACATCATATAAAGACTGCCAGTCACCACTTCACGTGGTAGCCTGCAAAGGCCACACCAATGTCATCAAAGAGATTGCTCACCATTGATTTATGAGAATTACCTGTAATGATAAACAAAAAATGATGTTAACAATCCAATGGGCGGTCAATAAGGCAGGAAAAGGATTTTAAAAAAAAAACAAAAAAAACAAAAACAAATTTGTCCGTGTTAGAGTGTCTTCAAAGTGTTGCATTGTAACTGAAACTGTGTTTTTTTGTATTCTTCTTGCCTTATTGAAAGCCACTGTCAATAGCATAGCCGATGATCAATAACCACCTTGGGTATAAGAACTGCCTCTCATCATAACTTTCCGTCCAAAGAATATTGTCTCCAGTCGAGTTCTCTTCATTTAAGGATGCAGCAGCATGTCTGTTATACATAACTGAAGCTTCCAAAAGAATTTCCAAAGTTTTCATCTGGAGTCCTAAAGGAAGTCTTCATCAGATCACTGATCCAAGTTTGAACCAGCCAGCTACAAAAATAATAGAGATGTTTAGTCTTATCCTTCGCAATATCCTCAACTAAAGGGACCAATACGAAAATCGAGGTAATGTCGTATCTAATCCACAGACTTCAGTTCAAACACAAATAGACCTTAATGGAGCAGCTCAATGATAATTAAACAAGTTCTATAAATGCTACATTATAACTCGTGAATCAAAATTCTACTATTACAACAGCCAGCTCAAGGTGATTCTCCCGGTAGAAATGCAGCAGGCTAAGTGGGGCAGGTAAAACCGCTTAGTGAACACTTTAATTCACTGGCAATGAAGTCAAATTGGCAAGGAACCATGATATGCTGCAGGGCACACTTGTAGAACCCATCCAAATTTTTGGTTAACTTCCAAAAAAGGACTAAAAAAAAAAGAACCTAAAAAAGATCTATTCCTGACCAAGTACATGCGGAAACCGTACTGATGTTATATTAATACAATTCTCCCAAAGTGCATTTGTCTTACTTGAGGAAAGATTATACAATGCTCTTGGAGCAAGGCCATGTGGGGCACTCCAAGTGTGTTGTGATTGGTAAACTCCCGAAGTGCATTTGTCTTATTAGGGGAAACATTATACAATGCTCTTGGAGCAAGGCCATGTGGCACTCCAAGTGTTTTGTGATAGGTAAATATTTCGGAACCCATGACTTTAATGTTGATATTTTTAGAGGACAAATTGAAATGTGGTGTATTGAGAGTGGTGTGCAGCATTACTCCAAGAGCACTCAATAACACCTTATTTGGGTCGTGGCGGGAAGAAGCACTTGTAACTGAATAACAAAAAAAGCCTGCTCCAAAATGAAGAAACAAAGTATGATCATCTCACCAGCTTGTCTGCTAACTGTAAGTGCTGTGGCCTGTTTTGCTTCAACAAAATGTCATCGCTGACCTGGGCTGTGAACAGGGTTTCATTTAGAACACAACTCCTCTTCCTGCAAAATGGGGGAATGTCATCACTGACCCGCGCTGTAAATAGGGTTTCAATTAGATCACGATTCCTCTTCCTGCACAATGGATGGAGGAGTTAACATAAAAAAGTGTTGAACCTATCTCAGCCTAAAATAAAGTACCCTAACTGATGCCATCTCCAAGACCATGAGGCCACCTATATTTTCTTGAAGAGATGTGGATATGTAGACACAAGAAAATATGGAAATTATCAATACAGCTGCTACATTTCTTGCAAGACAGACACCGACAGATTTTCCTCCCAATAACTTCAAGGAACCGATTAAAAGGATGCAATACTGGAAAAGGACAAAGTGAAGATGATAAACAAGTACTACATTTTAATATGCACATGAGAACATATCGGTAAGCTGGTAAAGCTATGAAAATTCAAAAGTCTTAAACAAGAATCCACGACTTCATCATGTAAATCTTTCAAAGCTTACCTGTACTAGTGAGGAACTAATTCCACTATGGATATGAAGATACCAAAGAAACCAAAGAAGCATAAGTGACAGAAGCAATGGCTTCATCAAAAGCACAAAGGACGAAGAATATTTGGTAAACCCGCTGGGATTGTCGGCCACTGTGTCTGCAGGATCAAATAGAAAAATAGAAGAAAAGAAAAACAATTTAGAACCAACTTCACAATATTGAAAGACCACAAAACCAACAAGACTTACTAACAATACCATTTTGTGAATGTGAATTGATTGGCTCTGTAAAACAGCTGAGTGGGGGCAAGGACCTATTCACAAAAGAAAATGCGAGAAACTTTTAGCATCCACATTAAAGAACTGTCGTATCCAAGAATCCAAGAAGATAGATAATCTGGCCTGGCTTAGATTCAGATAGCATACACACCTTAAAGATGCGTGGCTTATACTTAGAGAACATGAAAACTTCTATCTGAACTCAACCAATCCCCCTCCAAACGTTTGGCCTGGACTAAACACAGAGAGCTTGAAAAACCACGTTTGGACACACATGACTTTCGTTCGGACGCTCAAGGCATTTCTCGACCAAATAGTCACTCCAAACTCCGGATCTTCAAGGCTTCATTGTTCAGCTCCAAAATCAGCACAATCAATTGTCGAGTCCTGAAACATGAATACAAGCACCAAACTCCAACAATATAATAAATAGACTTAGCAAATGTAACTTAGGGGGCGTAAACATCTATCACACCCCGCAACTTACACTTTGCTAGTCCTCAAGTAATGCACAAACTAAAATAAGAACAACCTACCCTAAGCCATGTCCACTTTCGTAGGACTCACAATCAGGCCCCCGAACAGCCTTGGTAGAACAAGTGAAGTGGGTTACCAGCAGTGATACCCACAAACAACGTGAATTCCTTCTCCATCCAACAACCACTTAAACAAGTATCAAGCATAAATCAAAGATTCACCACGACGATATGAAGGGCATGCAAAGTTCTAAATGCTATCCACTCACAAAGACATTCAATGGAATCCCTACTCGGAGTGTGTGAAATTTAGCCAACATGAACACAACCTCAATATCAAAGTAAAGAACCACTCCCGTCTCTATCAGAACCAAGTTTTGACTTCAAAACTCACAAGATATGCACTCAACAAATGAAACTCTCAGAAACAGGGGCATTTATTTACTCTCAACATATGCATGTGGCAGAAATGGTGGAAGTCAAATCAAAATATCTGCACACCAAGACCACGAAAGACGCCTAATCAAAGAAGACTCGTAGTCTCATGAATAGAATGCCAAATACCGGTAAGAATAAGATCCCCACACCACCACATCATATGTAAAGCTCGAATCACGTTATCCCTAGGATAAAATAGGACTTCAGTATCGGGTATAACGTTGGGTACAGGAAAATATATTAGGGCAAGGTCAATGGAATTCATGTCTGAGAATAGGCAATTGAGTCAATTCAACACATGGGCTTAAAAGTTCAATACGTAGCCCTCTTCTACATAGCGAAACTTTTTTTCTCCCCTTTCTACACATTCTCTTCAATTCAATTCAATTCCAATTCAACTCTTCTCCACTTTCTCCACCATTTGAACATATAAAACTTTGAACAATCTCTTCTTTCTATTGATTCTTTTCACCACAATAGAGTCTCTTCTTTTTCATTGATTCTTTTCCCCACACATGCTCCACAAATGTCCCTCCAAAATAGATTAGCCTCACATTCAAAGCAAAAGCCTAAATTCTCACGACATTTTGGCTATGGAGTTCAGCAAAGAATGGATTTATCATGTAAAAGGCTCAAAATGGCGAACTAGGGTTAAGGGCATAAAGAAAAGAGACGAACGGCACAAACAACAAAGACGGACTAAAATCCTCTCTTCAGGATAACATGATTCTCCACAAAGTTCTCATTCATATGGTGATAGTGTGGCACAAACTACTCACTCCCGGCATTCAACCAAAACACAAAGAATAATGAGACTAACCAACGACCAACAGGCACTTTCAATAATCACACAAGAGTTAACGTAAGAATACCCCTCCAAACAAAGAATGGCTCTAAACTCGCAAAAGGGTTAAGTCTCCACAGCTTTTCATCAAGATTCTCAAACAGTCCCCGCTCATCAATCAAGATCATGAACATGCAAGCTAGGCGTGAAGTGCAAAGAACCAAGTATGGATACCATGAACTACTTTAGCAAGAGCTAGCATAAAGAACTATGACGCCAACAACATATCAAAGTTGGAAAAATCCACAACTCATGCTGAACTTTGCAAATGGACAAAGTTAAAGAAGGAATCCAACCCTTTTTTCTCAATTTTTTTTTTAAATTTTTGAAAATGAATAAAAGAAAATAACACTACTCCCCAACATGCTATTCCACCCTCAACTTAATTTAGGTAATGTCCTCATTTACATCATACTCACCAAAAAGATAGGGCAGAAACCATAAAAGAAAGGTAGGATATCACCTTGGGAATCGTCCTGACATAATCGACTCATAGAAGACGTGTGGGACACGCCCCCCCAACTTGAAGTATCCCAACCTACAAAAAGTTGGGCCAACACAAAAATACAAGCAAACAAGAAACAAAAAAGGAAAGTAAGACTCAAACAACTGTAACTCTCAAGACAAACAAAAGACGCAACACAATGTACAAATGCCCAAGTGACAAAACAAGTCACCCCTCATCATCGGAATGGGGGGCCCGAGCACCAGGGAAAGAAGGATAACAGGGGGGCTGGTATGGCGGCAGCGGAGGCTGGCCGGTCAATGCATGGAAAAACACGCGAAAATCATACGCATTCCGATGGCTCTCAGCTCGAAGGGCATCCAAAGAAACCTGACAATAATTCTGGCGCTGAACGAGATCTTGATACTGTCCATATGACATAGTCCATGGCACTTGTGGTGGCACCGTAGCAGGAGGAGGCGGCTGGAATGGAGGAGGCACATCGTTAGCTCCTACCCTCTCAATGTCAGGATCATCACCACCCTCCTCGTCAACGGGAACCCCAGCGGCATGTATAGCCCGAGATTTCCGCAAGGATCGCAAACTTTTTCTCCACGTGGTCTGGTCCATGGTACGAGTGGTACGATCCTCCTCCTCATCATATGGGGGCTCAAAGGGCCCAGGAGGTCCACCTTGGACTGCCTCAAGAGAAGCCGGATGATTCAAGATATCAGTGACCAAGGTAGCGAAGGGCATTAAGGTGCGAGGGCCTCTGTTTTCATAAAATTTCTTCATCTCAGCTAGTACAAGCCCTGGGATGTCAAGAGGGACTCCCAAATGAATAGAGTAAAGGGCTCGAAGATAATCAAGACGCCGCTCGTCTTTGTGACTCGTGGGGAATATGTTCTTAAAGACTGAGTCCACAAACCATAAGCGGGCGGGGAGGTCAACTCGACGCAAATAGCCCAAACCCGTGGGAACCCCCTCACTAAAGGTAGCAACAATCTCATGTGGTTGAAGGTACCGCACAGACTCATGGAAAATGTGTTCCTGGTGGCGCGTGGGACAGTTAAGGACTTGCGACAAGATGCGCTGAGAAATTTTAAAATGGAATCCATCCACTACAGTGTAAAGAGAAGTTGACCCATCTTGCTTATACATGTTCTGCCAAAATAAACGGACAAGACGGAGGAATATAGGACGGAAGGGGCCAAAGAAATATTGGGCATTAATACGCTCAAGCTCAGCAATACCCCAATGGGCATCAGGGTTGTGGCGAAGAAACTCCTCAATTGGAAATGTTATAGGGATCACATAACCCGACTGGCCCACTGTGATTGGAGCAATCCATCATCCGCTTCATCATCACTCTCCACAACTTGGGTCTGTCTACGCTGACGATGGGTGTGTGCACGTGCCTCCGTGAAAGGGGCAACTTGGACGGGTACATGAAGTTGACTGGGGCCACCCCTAGCTTGACGCTTACTGCGGGTTACTTGCTCACTCATGACTCGAAGGGCATCCAAAGTAGCCTGACAATCATTTTGGCGCTGAACCAGATCTTGATACTGTGCATAGGACATAGTCCATGGCTCCTTTGCTGGCATGGCAGCTAGAGGAGGTGGCTGGAATGGAGGAGGGCCAGGAGGCACATCGTGAGCTCCTGCCTCCATCTCGACATCAGCACCATCACCACCCTCCTCATCAGCAGGAACACTAGCGGTATGTATAGCCCGAGATTCCTTTGGTAGCATCGCAGATAGAGGAGGTGGCTGGAATGGAGGAGGGCCAGGAGGCACATCGTGAGCTCCTGCCTCCCTCTCAACATCAGCATCATTACCATCCTCCTCGTCAGCAGGAACCCCGGTGGCATGTATAGCCCGAGATTTCCGCAAGGATCGCAAACTTTTTCTCCACGTTGTCTGGTCCATGGTGCGAGTTGTGCGATCCTCATCCTCATCATATGGGGGCTCAAAGGGCCCAGGAGGTCCACCTTGGACCGCCTCAAGAGAAGCCGGATGAGTCAAGATATCAGTGACCAAGGTAGCGAAGGGCATTAAAGTGCGAGGGCCGCTATTTTCATGAAATTTCCTCATCTCAGCCAGTACAAGCCCCGGGATGTCAATAGGTACTCTCAAGTGAACAGAGTAAAGGGCTCGAAGGAAATCAACACGCCTCTCATCTTTGTGACTCGTGGGGAATATGTTCTTAAAGACCGAGTCCACAAACCATAAACGAGCAGGGAGGTCAACTCGACGTAAATAGCCCAAACCCGTGGGAGCCCCCTCACTAAAAGTAGCAACAATGTCATGCGGCCGAAGTTGCCGCACAGACTCATGAAAAATGGGCTCCCGGGGGCGCGTGGGACAATTAAGGATTTGCGACAAGACGGGCTGAGAAATTTCAAACCGGAATCCATCCACTACAGTGTAAAGAGAAGCTGACCTGTCTTGTTTGTACATGTTTTGCCAAAATAAACGGACGAGGCGGGGGAATATCGGACGGAAGGGGCCAAAGAAATATTGGGCATTAAGACGCTCAAGCTCGGCAATACCCCAACGGGCATCGGGGTCGCGGCGCAGAAACCCCTCAATCGGGAAGGTGACAGGGATCACAAAACCCCGACTGACCCACTGGGCTTGGAGCAGTCCACCATCCGCCTCCTCGTCACTGTCCACAACTTGGGTCTTTCTACGCAGACGACGGCGTGGCTCCGCGGCACGGGCAACTTCGCCGGCCTCATCAACTTGACTGGGGCCACTCATCGCTTTACGCTTACTGCGGGTTACTTGCTCACTCATGGCTAAGACGCGACTCGACTAAAGTTAGACTCAAAGAATAACAGAAACTCCCTAATTACCCTAGACCAACAAAAAGAATCAGAACATAAAACCAGAGGTTACCCAGGAGCTCCGGCGAGGTCGCCGGGAAATTTCACATGCAGATGAACCAACTGCAGGAGAGGAAAGCCAACAAGGTGGGGAACTCAAAACGGCAAGCAAGATGTCAGTTACGTGGCCCGGTTGTCGGAGATCGTGCTCGGAAAATAGGAAAACTCACCGGAAGTTATGGAGGTCGAAAACTTGCAAAAGAAATTCACTGGACGGAGAAGGAGTGTCGGGACGATTTTCGGACGAGTTTAGGGCGCGGTGAAGGGAGAGAGATGAAGGTGTTCGGCTATGGTGACGAGCGAGAGGGAGAGCGGCTGCGAGGAGGAGGGAGAGACAGGTTAGGGCAAAAGAGAAGAATAAAAACTGCGGCCCCAATTGAATCTAATGAAACCGGGTCCCTATCGGTCCGGACGAAATTAGAGGTTAAAGCTATTTTTTGGAAAGGTTAAATCTACAATTAGAGGTTGGGCCAATTCTAAATAACTCTCCCATTATTTTATCGCTACAATTAAACTTGCCAAATGAGCCGAATTGAGCAAGGGTTTTAGAATGTATGTGATTCGCTTGCTTGCGCCTATCGGCGCATTCTATTTATTGCCTGACGGTTATCGATTTCTCTTTTCCGGTAGTACGAAACGCTACGCTTCGCTTCTTTCTATATGATAATATGCACCTTGGTTGCTGCGCTCCCTGCGGGTAATAGCAAGAGAGTGAAGAACGACCTCCAAACAAAAAGAGTGATTGAGTCCGACTCAAGCGAGTGAGTGAAAGGCGTGGCAAGAGAGCGAGTTCGACTCGCGAACGATCAGCAAGTGAAGGACCGATCCTTTTGCGCCAATACTGTTGCGAGACTGGTACTTGGCGGCTCACGAGCAACATATAGACTAAGGTTGCCCTCCCTCGCTCTTTTTTGAAGGCCCTTTCTATTCTCTTTATAGTATGGTTCTTCCATAAAAACACTGAACGCACAGCTTCGCAGAGCAGCTCTCTCCCCAGCCCACAGCATAGTGTGGAATCTGGATCGTTTCATCGAGCACCATTTCTTTTAGATAGAAAGGTGTTCTGACTCTATTGGATCAAGTCATAACCTACGCCTTCTACTAATATAGAAAGTACTATGGAGAGACTAAGCTCTATTTCAGAGATTGGACTCTCTTACTGTGATTAGCCTCTACTAGTAAGAAGCTGTTCCCGAGCCAGGTTCCTTGGATCCACGTGTAGACGGACTAAGCTATGATCCTACCCACCACTTGGACCAGGCGGGCTCTGATACCATTTGTAACGCCCCATGTAGACCACTAGTCCAGTACCTTGATTTGATCCACAAGCCACACCACATGGCCCAAAATGCTTAAGCCCAAGGTACTAGTAGTAGCCCACATGGTTTGTTATATACCAAAGACCACTCATGTAAACAACCAATGTGAGACTAAACACCATCTACTCCCAAACCTGGGGTATTACAGAAAAAGTGCATCCAGGTAGACTTCAAGAGCTCTTGCTCTGCCTATCCTCCTACTTATTATTCTGGGGGTCATAAAAAGATACAAACCACCTACTCTTTATTAATAAATATAATGGAAGCTGCTTGCCCTCACAAAAAAAAAAGAAGCAATCCCTCCTTTTCTGTTACCGACTTTGACTCAATATAATGAAAATTTGACACGTTGTGCTTGAGCCGAGCTTGCCTGACGCAGCGGAATTCACAAAAAACTAGTTAGCGTACTAGTTCAAACGAAGATAGGTCTCGAATCCTCGAGAGTTCTTGAATCCACAATTTCAGAAAGTTATTCAATAACTCTAGGTCTCGAATCTACGAAATTCAAATCCACAAGACGAAAGAATTCTTGAATCTACGAAAGCTGCTGAATATTATTCAATAACAATGGCAATTGTTATTGAAGTATAGTTCCATAATATGTCGAATTTCTTGAATCCACAAGACGAAAGCTGCTGAAATTTTTTAGTAGTATAAGTATTTGCTAGGGCTCGTCAATAAATTGCCAAATTTGGCAATTTTCAATTAAAAGTTGTTTGGGCCTCCTAAGCTTCGACCGTTCCAACTGATCATAGAACTTGGCCGCTACTTGTCCTGCGTCATTGCCTAGGTTTGAATCGAACTTGAACTGTTCACAAATCTTAACGAGAAAAAAAAATACTTAGATATTTATACTCTCATACACGCCTAGAACTTCTAAAAAAATTATTTTGTACGTGAAGAAGTTCATACACATATATAAAATAGTAAAAATATACTAAAATTTAAGCTTATATTACTTTAAAAGTTTATATGTGTACAAGTTAATAAAATTTCCATTATGTATATGTAAAAGTTTATACATATTAAACTTCTATGTGAAATTCTTATGAGATATACATATACACTCCAGATTCGCTAGTCTAATCGAGCCAAATACTATCAAGTTTAGGTTTGCTTATTTATTAAACGAGCTTGAAATTGAGGCTCAAATTTGGTTCGTTTAATACCAAAATCAAACTCGAACTCGCATTCACTGAATTGAGTCTCGAGCAGTTCACGAACGGCTCGTTTCATTTGCAGTCCTAATTAGAATTAGAGGTTGGGGCAGTTCTAAATGAAAATTGATTTCTGCACTTCTTAATTGATACAATTAAACTCCTAAATAATTACTCGTCACAAACTAAGTTTAAAAATTACCCTAACTCGGTATTATACAATTACCCTCATACCCACTCCTACTGGGTAGAAAATTCGGATAATATCTACCTCCTAATGTCCGGATCGGATCGGGTATCCATGGGCATGGTTATGATTGTCATCTCTAATCAAACGTGAAGTCTTAAGAGTTGTCCTAGTGCCGCACACAATTTACACACTCGGACATATTATGGTTTATTAGTGCTCACACCGTTCCTATTTGATAGTCCATTATTCATTTTGGGATGTTCCAAAATGTTAGTTCTTTTCCAAAAGTGGAAGTAAAAAGTTGATAATTTTTCAAAATTTTCCCTCATAAGTGGATAAAAGTGTTGTAAAGTAGGTAGGATATAGGGGTAATGGTGGAAATGAGGTGTAATTATTACATGTCCCCTAAAAAAGTTGAAATCCTAAAGATGGATCAACAATTTGGAATGGAGGGAGTATTATTTTTTTGATGACAAGGTGTCCCAGTGTCCGAGTCAGCTTACTAGCACATCGATTAATCCTCGAACTGTCCACTAGTGGGGCCCTAGTTAAAACCAAAGCAAATTAAACTCCGTATGAAATGTGTGGGGCATGTGAGTGTGTGTAAATGTGTTCATTTTTTTTTTTGGTTCTGCACGTTAACTGAGAGTTATGGAAGTTTTTTCAAGTCCCACATACTAGGTAGTCCAAGTCCAACAGTTATATCCATGGATCCAGAGCTCAACATATACATCCTTTTGAATGAAGGAAACAGTCTTGTTCCCGGCTACTTCAATCCACGCTTGACATCTTAAGATAAGTTAAAATGATCACAATATGATACTCCCTCCGTCCCTAAATAAAAGTAGAGTATTCTATTTTGGGTTGTCCCCTACTAAGTGTGTTTTTAAAAAAATTAATGGTAAAAATTTGTAAAAATATTATTCTGCCTTTTTGAAAAGTTAATGGGTAAAGAATAAATCGGTTAAAGGTGGAGGATAATTTTGGTAAGTGAAGGTAAAAGTCAATGCGACAAGTGTAAAGTGGAAGTAAAAGTTGATTTAAAAAATGTAATGATGATGTTTCTTTAATAAGTTGGATTTACAAAGCAACGCATTTAAAACCGGGCAGAGGGAGTATATATATTAAGTCTGTGTCTTAGTCTGGACTTAGGTTTGCTGTGGTGTACATATTTTGTTCAGATGGCATTGCAGGTAGCATTCAAGCAACTAATGGAAATTGAATCAAGATCTATCTATGAGGCTTTCAAAGCTGAGTTTGATAAGCTGATGGTGTGGGGACTTCCCCTTCCAATCAACGTTCCCATTATCATCGCGGTTTCCTGGTAAATTATTGAGAAAGAAAATGTTTGACAGTTCTGAACTAGGTTTTCCAGATGAAAAAAAGAAGATGATTTTGCTTTGTAGGCAAGAAAGAGTGTCCTTGGAATTTTGAGAGACATTATAGAGGGGAGGAGAAATTCCTTGATGAAGCATAATGACATGCTTGAGTATCTTCTAGAGGAAGAAATTATGATTCTGTGTTCGGGATTCGAAATTGTATCGACTACTTCAATGATGGCCATCAAGTATCTGCATGATCATCCATCAACACTTCAGGAAATCAGAGCGAGCAACAGTTTGTGTTGTCCGAAAACTGATCATTGCCAAAACCCTGAAGAGTCAATAACTCCATTTCAATACAATTCCTGCAGGATGATCATTTCGCAATAAGAGGAGGGAAAAAGCCCGAAGAACCACTTGATAGGAACTATTACAAGTCGATGGTTTTTACGTGTGCGGTATGCAGATTGACAAACCTACTCAATTCGGCAAGAAATCCTGTCCCCGAGAATCTCTGTCCTCCTGTCCCAATGCACACTGAATTTCACAAAACATACAGAATCTTCAAGTACACAAGTGTATATGCTAATGAAGATGGGGCAGAGGGGGACAAAAAATTGAGAATAAATGCAGTGTCACTTCCCCTCCTAAAACACTTCTTGGTACCTTTTGTCTCTCAATGTAGGTAATATTCGAAACATCAAGATTGGCCACAGTTGTCAACGGGGTTTTGAGGAAGACAACTCAAGAAATGACACTGAACCGCTTAGCAAACTATTTAGTTCAAACTAGGGCAGAATGTTACTCAGCTACATGTTTGTTAAGGTTTTCCAGGAGATCGAGTAGCAAAAGCATGCAGTTTTGTAACTTCATATTGTTGTTATCCAGGATATGTTATTCCAAGAGGATGGAGAATCTACGTTTACACGAGAGAAATCAACTATGATTCCTTTCCTATATCCAGAGCCTCAAGTATTTAATCCGTGGAGATGGCTGGAAAGCTACCAACAAAATTAAGCCGCTCTATTTATTTACCAGCTGTAAGGTTTTTGTATCCGTTTCCTGTGCATGAATCTAAAACTCTAGGATTTTGTTCTTAAATTCTATCCAGGAAAAGAGCTTGGAATCTCACAACTACTGCTTCTTGTTTGGAAGGGGAGCCAGGCTTGTCCAGGAAAGGAATTGGGCATAGTTACAATTGCGATATTCGTTCACTACTTTGTTACTAGATACAGGTAGTCAAAGTCTGTGCTACTGATACCCATTTGGTATCAGTTCCGCAAGCAGTTACTTCTCAAGTTCTCATCAGTAACAATATAGACCCAGAAATGTTTCTAGGGGAGTTTTCCGAGCCCTAGGGTGGCATCACCTATGTTGCACAGTCTCTTCTTTACGTACAAAATACTCGTGTCATATACTCAACACTTGCATAAGGATGTGGGAAACAAGCCTCACAAAGTAGCCGCTCACTCACTTCGGAAAGATGTTTGGAGTTTACGCCGCTCACTCACTTAGGAAAGATGTTTGGAGTTTACTGTAGAATCACGAATAAAAAAATCTCAAGCATAGTGTACGAAATGATATATGACAACAAGCAACATCAAGCAAATGTCAGATATCAAAGAAAATAGAAGCTACATATATTCATGAGTATGAATGTTTTGTCATGTCCTGGTGTCCTTGGCTAGAAATGAGATGAACGTGACACTTAGGCACACACATGCACCTGAGTCTACGTAACATAGAGCAGCAGTGATCCTGTTTTGGACATGATTAATGAGATCTGTTGGGTTTCGTGAATGACAGTAAGTACAAGACGGCTAAAATGTAACTTTGCCATTCCATAAAAGGAATTGCCTGGCTAAGCTTGCCTAGTTCATCTTGTGAAATGAGAATCGGGTAATAAATTCAAAGTTCAAAAAACGGTAATGATACTACTAAGCAACCTGTATACTTCAGTTACCATTATATGATCTGCTTTGCAATAATAGAATCACAACGTTTTTTGTCTTTGTATTGCCAGATGGGAAGAAGTTGGGGAAGAGAAGCTCCAAAAATTCCCAAGAGTTGAAGCACCAAATGGATTGCATATGAGGGTGTCGAAGTACAAACATTTTGAAGTACGTAGGGATATGCAGAAATTTAGCATAAACACAACTGAAGAACATGTCGTCATTAAACACAATGTAAATTTCATGTTCCTGTTCACTCTGAGTCCTGAAAACTTTTTTTAGACATAGCTGTAATGCAATCCGTCCCCTTTCAATCCCATACTCGGTATCCCATATAACATGGTCTACTTTAATGCCAAAATTCAGAAGGTCAAAGTTTTCAGAGGCGTAAGCCTTTGGAGTTTTTACTTTTTATTTATAAAAAATTAATTATAAGTACCACAAAAAGATGGGGATAGGTTTGTGCCTCGGGAAAAACAAGACACAAGGGCAGAATTCAAAAAAGAAAAAAGAAGAAGAAGAAAAAAAAAAGCATGTTAAGGCATAAAATCATAGTGCATTAACCAACTTTTAAAAGCACTACAAGTCACCTCGCAAAAACGAGAAAACCCTCCGTCTTCGCCCCAACAACATATGTTGAAACTTGAAACCAATCTGGATTCCCATTTCCCAATGTTAGCAACTTGCAACCCCATAAAATACTTATCCAGCTCCATTACAAGGACTTGCAGTGACGAACATCGAAGTAGTATTTTCTGATGGATTATTTCTGATCATGAAATAGACCTCCTTTTCAGCATCGCATCACAAATCTTCACAGCATCAAGGCAATCTCTAACGTTGTGCACTCTTACAATATTTGCACCACCAAGGACCCCAGCAGCAACAGAAGCAACACTTGCCGGATCTCTATCAACTGCAGCATGGCGACCAAAAACATCACCTAAAAATCTCTTTCTAGAAGGTCCGATCAACATAGGAGCACGAGACAAACCTAAATTCTTCCTACCGATCTCTGCACGAATGTTCGACAACCCATTGAGAAGGTCCAAATTACTTTCGGTACTTTTAGAGAATCCAATTCCTGAGTCAATAAAGATCATCCAAGCCGGAATACTTAATAATTTTGCATCTCTAACTCGCGAATACAACTCTGTCGCGACTTGTACACAAACATTTTCATACTTCAGGTTTCTACTATTCTGCATCGTAGATGGGTCCCCCCTCATGTGCATCGCAATGTAAGGTACCTTAAGGCCCGCAACAACTCTAAGCATTTTAGGGTCTAATTGTCCACCGGACACGTCATTAACAATGTGAGTCCCTCTTCTGACTGCTTTGGAAGCAACCTCAGAATAAAAAGTATCCACTGACAAAAGTTTCCCCTCGACCTCGGGCATTTTCATAACAGCTTCTAGGACTGGGATTAGTCTATCTAATTCTTCTTCAGCAGATACCCTAGTTGCAATTGGCTGCGTCGATTGTGCACCAAGATCTATTATATCCGCACCGTCTGATATCATCGAACGAACCTGAGAAACTGCAGCTTCCACAGACTGAAACTTCCCTCGGTCACTGAAACTATCTGGGGTGAGATTAAGGATACCCATGACAGAGGTCCTTTCTGACCAGTCCCACAAGCGATTTCCAATGGGAAAAACTCTTTTTAATCCATCTTTCCCTATGAGGGATTCACCACCAAGTTTTTCCCACGATTTAAAAAGTCCCACCGGAATGGGTTGATAAAGCAAACCATCATGCAACAGTATCACTATCCACAGATGATCCTATTAAATCCATCAATGGAGCCATTACAAATGGCCTCTCCCAAATTCTTTCATGTGGGATTGTAAGAATTTCAGAATGTATCTTGAGTTTCCCGTAGAACAATATATCCAAGTCAATCGGTCTTGGGCCATAACGTATGCCATCAGTACGTCCAAGATCCTTCTCGATTTCTTTAGCACGCCCAATAGTTCATGAGGTTGAAGTTTTGTAACGGCTCTCACGGCAGAGTTAAGGAAGATAGGTTGATCCGTCACGTAAGCAGGTTCCGTCTCATATAAGCAGGCATGCTTCGTGATGTGTACGCCCGACTTGTTCATCAACTGCAACGCTTCGTTGAAATTATGCAGTCTATCCCCCACATTGCTCCCTAAAGCGATCACTACTTCCTCTTCTTGCGTGTGAACTTCCACCGTTGTGTGCAGAGAAGAATGAAATAGAGAAAAGCATGCTGCCACGCAGAGGATTCAAGTACCAAGAAATCAGCTGAACCCTCCATTCATTAACAATATATGACATGCAATAAACTGTGATTGTTACATCTGGTTGGGGTATGTGATGTGGACTTTTCAAATTTGTTTAAAGTACTGATCTCAGATACTCGACACTTGGATAATAGTATGGGATACATGTTGTGTTATTTTAGATGAACATTCACCAAAGACCTATATCAGTATCCAATTTTGCTGCACATAAAGCTCCTATGTTACACGCTCAAGTGGGATATTTTTCCATGCCCTCTTGTCCTTAAAAGAGAATTAGATGAATTTCGACGCTTAAGAGTTAAGACACATACCCGTGCCCGAGTCTATGTAACACAGCACTGTGGTATTGGAAACTTCTATTCTTCCTTGGCATCAGAACTTTTTGCAACAGCATAGCTCAAAATGTTTGCGAGACACCAATATCTATCCTACTACAAAGACTATTTGAATGTTAAAATGGCAATTCACGAATCTAATTCCAAATTCAGAAGCCTACTTACACAAAGACCTAACGGATGAGTAATGAACAGGAGCAGGTGCAATAACAAAATGAATGTCCAACTAAAATCATAAGCCAGCAAACTAGTGAGTTGAGGACTACCTCTACAAGATTCGATGGCGGTCCCGCTAAAACCATGTTTGGCGAGTGCTAGCTGTTTGAAAATATTCATCTGAGAACTTCAGCACTGCAAATACAGTCATAACCCATACAGAAGCAATTCACTCAACCTGAGCTTGAGGTTTAAAGACTGATTGCCATTTACAAAAGAAGTAATGACCATGTTGATAAATTTGCTACAAATAGACATAACCCAGTAATCTAATTCGATGAAATTGGACAAAAATGAGCAGGTAAATGCTAAAATTGCAGAAATACACTGATTTCTTTATGGGTTTTGACGTCTTGCATACAATGGATACAATACACTATGTATATATACATTGTGGGAAGGATACCTTGTATCTATATATGCTGTAAATGTCATCTCTGCCTCAGGCCAATTTTAGGAGGATAAAGAGATTCCCCAGAAAGGTATCTTTCAATGGTGTTTTTTTTATATCTAAAATGGACTGTGTCTCCAATGTACCATACGAACTACGATTAACATAGTGGCAATTATGTAAATTTGAGGTATAAAGAGTGGCATTCAATTACACGGTTTTCATATAATGATAGTAGCTGTTTTTCATTATTTTCCTTTGGCTAATTCTAGCAGCCACACATTGGCTAAATCAAACCCATTCAAACTTAACCAATTTTAAGACAAAAATACTCTTGTATGAAGACTATTTTGTCCCCTTAATTTTTACACATAAAACCCCTACATTACAAAAAACTAACTACAAACACCATCCCCACAACCCAAACAAACATCCCTCCTCTACACCTCACCTATACGGTGCTTCCAATCATTCCACGCCGTTATTTGGAGTTTGGAAATCATCTACTCCACTTCGAAAGTTTCTTCCATTATTCACCCTTCACAAGGAAATAAAACTCTCTTATTAGGTCAAGAAACACATGCTTGCGTTGAAGTCACAAACGATTATTTTAATTTTCAGTTTTGTTCAAATCATCCAATGAAGAATTCATAAACAACAAAATGCTTGTTGTTATTGTTTCATTTTGTCTTCTGGATCAAAGTTAGAATAATGATGTCAAAGGGCACTTGCAGTATTTTATATGTTTACATCAGAAAAAAGTAAAATAAGGCTTGAATCAGTAGTACCACTTAGTATCCAATTGTCTAATACTATATTACTTTTCAACACGAAATTGGCAACACAAACCCTACTAAACTCAAACACTGGTACAAATGGGTCTTTTGTGAAAAAGTTAGGGTTTTGCAAAATCAACAATCTTGTACAAACCTGTCGGAAAGTATCAACCTTTCGGAAAATATCTGAGGAGGTAGTAGGTATTGATTTGCAAACTACGAGTTGGGTCACTACTCCTGTGTTTGTGCGCGCGAGAGAGAGAGAGCACGCCGGAATTGGGGCTGTAGTCGCCGGAGATGTGGTCGGCCGGAGTTGGGTCCGCCGGCAATGGAGGTGGATTGTGGGTCGCCAGGCAAGGGAGGGAGAGAGAGGGTGATAGTGTGAGGGCGAGATACAAGTGATTGAGTGCAATTTCCCAATTTCTAATCTTAGCCATTGGTTTCAATGGCTGATATGAAATATCAAAATTTGTGTTTTTTTTATATGTGAAGGCAACCAGACCCTTGGATAGATGCCAAAATTAATTACTGCGATGATTTAGGGTATCCATAGTTGGCTCTTAAAATGACTCCTAGGCAAGGCTCCTAAAATTTAGCAAGCTATTTGATCTATTATAATCTTCAATGGGCTCCCAATACAAGCTCTCAAAGGTGGCTCCTAATCCATTAGCTAAATTTAGGTAGCCTTGTGGCTAGCTCCAAGTGGAACCAAGTCTTTTTAATCTATTTTTAAATATGAAAATTTCAAAAGATAAATGATTTTGTTTGATAATAGAGAATCCTCTTGCTTATCATTGAGTGCACATATGCTCTCTAAATTTAGCAAGCTTTAGGAGTGAAAAATGGACTCCAATTAGGCTTATGTATACACATTAAAAGTCAACTTTGGAGCTATTTTTAGAGAGCCCACTTCCTATCGTTGGTTTTGATAATTAGTTGGTTTCGATCCTAGAATTTATACGAAATTGGACCGGGACATTGTGCACCCCTGACCAATATGGCAACCTCAAGACTTTTGTAGGATGCAAATCTCAACATTCTTTGCAAAACAGAAACACGAACAAGTCCAAAAAAAAAAATTACGCTTGCGTTAATTGACTGGAATCATGGTTTTTTTTAAATGAGAGATTCCAGCCAATTAACGCAAGCATAATTGTTTTTTTTTTTTTTTTGGTAAATAAACTGTCGATGGGTGCTAATTTAAAATTGAACACTGGAATCATTGTTGTTATTCAATTAACTTCTGCGGTAACTAATATACATGTTGGAATGAAAAATGAGAATAGAGAGAGGCACCAACACTTTGCACCAACAATTGCATCAACTCTCTTACACATCACATGTGTAGCAAACCTCATGAAAAATGGGATTATTCATGGAACTAATCATTTTGGTTGTATCCAGTGTTTTAATCACTTGAGATCATGGATTTCAATATTGGCTGCCGTATCTCAAGTTTTTGGGTCCTATATGATATGATATCGCTACATCCCGCTATACCACCAGTGCTATCAAAACTTCACATCGCCTCATATCCGATTTTCCGCTCGCTTCACTTCCGCTACCGCCTCTACAAGTGCTTTGGCGCCAAAAATATTAAAAAAAAATTCACTAGTACACCCAATTCCATCTACGCATCATTCGACACTTCTGTTAGTACCGCTAGAGCTACACAGTCCGCTATCACTATTTAAAACCTAGCTTGAGATTGGCCTTATAGTTAAACAAATTGATGTCTTAAGCTGATACTAAATACGCTAAACTAAGCTTCTGTATTATTTTATTTGTGACAACATTGAGGTACAAGAGAATCACAAAGTACCCTTTTAGTTCTTGTTGCCCTGTAAGCATATCATAAGGAAAATACTAAGTTCCCATAAAGATTACCCCAGAAAAATGTCCAGAATTTGAAAGCAGCAGCTCAAACTGATTTCAAATTTTGGGCACTTTTCGGGGTAATTTTCCTGTGTATGTGTATGTGCTGAGGACATAAAGCCACACCCAGTGATGGAACAGCTCCCAGGAGTCCAATATTGCATCAATAGTCCTCCATGGCGTTCGATTCTCTCTCGTCAACTTTTTTTTCCCTTGTCCATCGCAAAATCAAGATGTAAATTATTAAATACGTAACAACTCTGATTTTGGTGATGAATAGTTTTTTCCCTCCCTAATGCAGTGGAAGTTGTGGTTTTGGGGTTCCAGCATTATCTGATGATCCTTTTGTTCATCACACCTCTTTGATTTTTGTCTATGGACTCAATCTAATGGAGTCTTTTCTTTCTTACTGGTTGAGAAGGCTAAGGTGATAAAGACGAGAAGCAAAGGTAGAAGAGAGAAGGGAGAGCGTCAGAGAGAGAGAGAGAGAGAGAGAGAGAGAGAGAGAATTTTTTCCTGGGGGTTCACTTTGAACCCACTTTAATTATTCAAACGTCTATTGAATTATTGTTCTTTTTTGTTGCCAGGCTTTTCTATTATGAGATCCAGAATTTCGTTTTTAAAACCTCAAATTGTCCTTTAATTGTTTTAAGGATATGCTACTGCTACTACTACCACCACCACCACCACCACCCACACCATCGCCGCCGATATCACCACCTACTATTGCATACCTCTGGGTATGTTCTTCTAGTGCCATTCCCGGTCTTAATCTAAGGGAAATGGAGGCAGTCGCACCCAAAAATTGAAAATTTCTTATGTTGTACCAACAACTTATAGAATAATAGCGAAAAGATAAGGTTTCACACATTAAAATTAGTATTTGGAGCCATGAATTTAAATTCTGGTCTTTTGAATGATTTGATCATGAAAAATCAAGAGAGTACTTAATAGGGAAAAAACCCCGAAACAAAATTTAGTGGACTGAAATGCTCGCTCCATATATCTCCCGTTCTCCATGACATTTCCTTTGTAGAACGATTCTAAAGTACTCACAAAACAAGTCTATGAAGGCAAAGGGAGCTCCCTTGTCTCGAACTTGCATTTGCCGGATAAGAGGGCAAACGCCTTACCGCTGGGACAAAACTCTACATGTCTTGTATGCGCTAACATATTTATTTATTACATACTTTGTTAAAATTTTTAATTTTTGGTTTTCCCGTGGTGGTGGGTTGCCTAAGCCCGGGGTCTTGTTAGGCTTACCCCAGGGCCTGCCTTGATTATTTGGGACAACATTGAGGTACAAGAGAATCACAAAGTACCCTTTTAGTTCTTATTGCCCTGTAAGCCTATGATGCACGGACACGGAAACGGACACGGACACAGACACGGAAACGGACACGGACACGGCAATTCTAAAAAAATGGGGACACGGACACGGCGGGGGACACGCCATGTGTATATTTATTTACATATATATATATATATATATATATATATATATACACAATATATTTTAAAACATTTAGGGGACAAATTGATTTTTTTTTAAACTTTCAGGGGTAAAATTGAATTTTTTTTTAACTTTCAGGGGTAAAATTGATTTTTTTTTAAACTTTCAGGGGTAAAATTGAAATTTTTAAAACTTTCAGGGGTAAAATTGAACCCCTGAAAGTTTTAAAATTTTCAATTTGACCCCTAAAAGTTTTAAAATTTTCAATTTGACCCCCGCCGTGTCCCCATCCGTGTCCCCAGCCGTGTCCCCCCGTGTCCCCAGCCGTGTCCCCATCCAAAAAAGCACTAGAGCCGTGTCCCATGCCACGTGGCGTGTCGGGACACGTGTCCCGCCGTGTCCCGCCGTGTCCCCGCCGTGTCCCCATGTCCCCGTGTCGGGACACTGCGATACGGGGTCCCGGAGAGGTGTCGGTGCTTCATAGCTGTAAGCATATCTGAGGAATGTCTAAATGTGATTGTGCCAATGACAGCAGCTGCTGCACGTGTGGCTGTTGTTGTGTCCAGTGTCCCCAGTGTAGCTAAGATGTAGGACATAAGGAAAATAAGGTACCCATAAAGATCAATTTAGACACCCCCTTACCCGGGCACCTCGCACCCTCTCGCCCAGGTGCCTATCCGAAAACATCGGAGACCAAATTTGGTGCTAAAGTGACCCTTTTTCTTGCGCTCAATTTTTCTTCATCAACTTTTTCAATCACGGCTTCATGCACTTCCTTTTTGACATTGCTCTCCACACGTAGAGATTCATTTTCATGAGCCTTTGCACGCCACACTTGTGTAACCCGATGCCCATAATTTTTGCTTGTTCGGTGCCCAACATTTGTACACCTCACGTCGACGCGACCTTAGAGCTTGTAAAAATTGAACCAAGCTCAAAGTCAGGTGGCTCAGCAGGCCTCTCAGCATGGAAGGAATGTGAATGGACCAAGATGATGCCCCATCACCCCAATGAACAAAATCGGCCATTTTAAAAAGTCGAACAAGAACAACAAATTGAGAATCAGCATTCCTATTACTTAGTCTCTCGAGGAATTCTAATACAACAGTTGAGCCTCCAATAAAGCTTCTGCTAGTGGAAATTGAATATTGGCGAATGCACGCCTACTCACATAACTTATTCATAGCATCAATCTGCATCCGAAACTACTTCTTTATGTCCAACGACCAGCGTGCCTATAGTGTACTCATGAACAAGAGAGATACTTTAAGACATAATTATAGACATCAATTAGCACAGGTTCAAAAAGAATCGGAAGCCACGCAATCTTGCATCCTGGTTATGAACAAGCAGTGCATACAATTGATGGCTTAGCAACCCTTTACACAACTTTTAAGGAGCATTTAGGAAGAAAATCGCAGCCCCTATCAGTTAATAATTTCCTTCAGAATGAAATCTTTGTTTCTGTTTATGTAGGAACAACATCTACGCAGCAGGTGTTTTCACCCACTCAACAGCCTCATTCCATTCATGACATTTCCACCGGATATCATTTCATTGGCATAATAGAAAGCCAAATCCTGTTGGTGTAAAATACAATTTGAAAAAATAAATGACAAAGTGTCTTGAGGAATTAATGTCTTGTAAATTTCTACTGTATCTGCCGTTTAATGTACACCACCCTTCGAGATCAGGGTTGCGACTGCTGTAGGTTGGATATTGGTTCTTGGCACCATTGGTATTGTTTTTCTTGGTTCTTGGTTCTTTGTTTTGAGGGTTCTCCCCTGTTACTTTAGCAATAACACTTCAAAAAGGAAAAAAAAAGAAAAGAACATCAATTCCATTCATCATATTGCGAACCTGCCCCTATCAGTTAAATTTTTTTTGCTTCAAACTGAAGTCTTTCTTTCAAGTAACAGAACCTGCATCCATGCATACGACGTATTCGCCCACTTAATAGCCCTATTCCATTTGTCATATTGCGAACGAACATCAATTTATTTGCAGCATAAATCATAATAAATAAGTGACAGTGACTCCTTCCTTTCCCTTTGGTATTTAACAAAAGAAGCAAACCAATAGGCATATACAAGAAGCAAATCATTAGGCAAATAGAAGAAGCTCTATATTGATTAAAACATTCATAGTTCAATATAATGAATGGGTTCAAGGAATTAATTACACAATGATCCTTTGGACATTGTCGAACATGAAGTTAACAATCCAACTCCAAAGCAATTTGGCTCTCCACTCCATAAGTTTTCTTGATACGGCAAATCTGGCTCCAATAAGTAAGTCAAGAACTCTTCCCCATAGTCTTGAGAAGTGTCTTCGGGAGTCAACGGATTATAGCCAAAAGCATCATAATCAAGATTGAAACTTGGTTGCTCCTCCGATTCCAATAGAGAAACTTGTTCTTCAAAATAGCCAGCCACCATGTCTTGAGAAGTGTCTAGTGCCACCGGTGCTGAAGAGGCTAAAACATGGCCCGACGTAACAACTTCGGCAGTCAACGAATTAGTGCCATAAGCATCACAATCAAAACCCAAACTTGGTTGTTCCTCCGATTCCAATAGAGATATTAGAGAATCTAGTTCTTCAAAATTGCCATCAACCATGTCAGAATGCATCGGCAAATTCTCTCCTTGCTTCTCCACTTCCAAAAGTTCTTCTGAGAATGGAACACCTTCTGTTGCCGGTGCCACAACAATATCACAATCCGTCTTATGTTCTTGACCAAACTCTGTTCTGATTCTCTTTACGGGCTTCGGGACTATAAGATCATCACCAACGTTCTTTCTTTTCCTAAGAGATTTCTTGGTGGACTTTGAATCAATTCTTTTTATCCTACAAAGAACATATTCAGTATTGTTACCGCCACCGCTTAGAGAGTACTCATGCATGATCCAGTGGCCTTTTGTCACACTCTTGTCCATAACTCCACATTCATTCGTAATCTGAAAGCACAACATTCTCTTGTACCCTATTACACGACCTTAATTATCCACGACTTGTTCAAGAGCGGTCTCAGCATGCCACACACCACAACCAGCTATCCTAGCAATCCGATTCTTGCTAGCCTTGATCAAGTTCGTGAACACATAGATGGTACCTTCTGTCTTCATTCCGTTCTTGCATATCTCCCACAGATCTTCGTCGGAGAAAGTCAGCCATGGCGCTTTGTCGCCAACCCCATAGATGTCACGTTCAATGAACACGTCACAAGGCAGCGGTAGGCCCTTAATCTTTCTCCCAAGATAGAACACAAGAAGTTGTTCATCAGTAGGCCTGAAAGGATAGCCCGGCAGTATAATCATGTCTCCGGGGGACGGCTCTCCGTTTGCTCTCTCTGATCTTTCTTCTGCTACTCTCTCTTGCAATACGTACGCTCGATCTCACACGTTGTTACTTGAGAAATTGTATGAGACGCTAGGGTATACTTATACACAATCTGAGGCGGCAGATTTGTGTAAAGATAGACATACATACTTGTTTCCTAAGTTAGTAAACAAACATATTTGTTTTTGTAAACAAGTACAAAACGAACGGCTGTCATTTGTTTTTGTGTATTTGTAGAGGATCAGGCTCCTAATAAAAAGAAATAAATTAGTTTGGCAAAAATAAATCAGATGGGTTTTTTTTTTTGTCTTTATTCAAAACAATTTGGTACTGTATTTGTTAGTTTTTGCGTCAGTCCTTTGTGAATTATTGGTTCGTCTCAACGAGTGAAATCTAAAGAGTAAAAAATTATTAACTAAACAAAAAATTGGGATTACTTTTGTCTTTGGTGAACTTTTTAAATATTTTTATAATTTTTTTTTTACTTTATAGATTCCTCTCGTCATGACAAATCAATAATCTATAAAAAAAAAAAAAAAAAAGACGCAAAACTAACAAATATAAATTATTACTTATTTTTTGAATAAAAACAAAAAAATAATCCATTTGCTTTACTTTTTCCAAAACACAAATATAAGGAAAAAAAATAATCGAATTGGTTTATTTTAATCTTTTCAAAAATAAGAAAAATGATTATTATGTGTATCTTTCTCTTACACTTCCTTTTATGCCAATACATCCTAGTTAGAGACCAGTTATTCTATGGTCTTGCGGTACCAGTACATAGTGCCCAAACACGTTTATCCATATTGTTGAGACACCACGTTGCAACAAGACTATATATAGAATAATTACTTCACATGGTCTGGGATCCAGATGGGTCCTTAAAACATCTTTGCCTATGGATACGAACAAAACAATTCTTTGAGGGGGTGTTCCACTAGGATCCGGGGATACTAGTGATCACCTTCTAGAAATCACACTAGTGAGTGCCCAAAATAACGTCGTTTTGGGTGCCAAAAGAGACAACAAAAAATTTGAACAAAACTACGTCATTTTAAGTCCTAAAAGACTAAAAGAATCAGAGACCTCCCAAGCCCCTTTTCGCTGCTAACAACTGAAAGGGATCACTTTCTTTGGAGAAAATATGGAATCTGTCTCCATGGGGATACTAGTGATCGCCTCTTAGAAATCACCCTAGTGAGCGTCCAAAACGACGTCGTTTTGGGCGCCAAAAGAGATAACAATTTTTTTTTTTGCAAAACTACGTCGTTTTAAGTAAATAGGACAGATGTCTTTTAATAATTTATAGTGTGTTGCAGGTAATTTTCATTTAACATTGCTACAGCCTACAAGGTTCTTCCAAGTTTGTCTTCATTGTCGAACTTGCTTGAATTATACAAGTTCCGACGACTTATATTTTTTTGTCCTTATTTAAATTTTTTTTGCTTTTGTTAATTTGGCGTTGATATTTCGTGGCTTATTAGTTCGTCTCAATGAGAGGAATCTAAAAAGTATAAAATTATTAACCAAACTTAAATTTTTCTGAATAAAGACAAAAATAATCCAATAAACTAAAATTGGATTATTTTTGTCTTTAATGAACTTTTTAAAAAAATTGATCATAATTTTATACTTTTTAGATTCCTCTCGTCGAGACGAACCAATAAACCACAAAAAATTAACGCAAAACTAATAAATATAATTTTTTTTAAAAAAGACAAGAAATAAACTATTTTTTGTCTATTTAGCCAAAGCAAGGAACCACTTTTTTTGTCTGAATTCCAGCAGGAAAAATAGGAGATTTTCTTTTCCCCAAATAAACCAAAGATCAAAAAACTTTGGCATTTCAATCTCCCCACATTAAAGAAGAGTGCTAATAATCAGTGGGGGATGGAAAAAGATGATCATGGATGCACCCATGGAGACAGATTCCATATTTTCTCCAAAGAAAGTGACCCCTTCAATTGTTAGCAGTGAAAAGGGACTTGGGAGGTAGCTGATTCTTTTAGTCTCTTAGGATTTAAAACAACGTAGTTTTGTTCAAATTTTTTGTTGTCTCTTTTGGCACCCAAAACGACATCGTTTTGGGCGCTCACTAGGGTGATTTCTAGAAGGCGATCACTAGTATCTCCGGATCCGTTCTAATAGTGGCTAATGGTCCTTTTGAAGAAGGAAAATCTATCATCCCTCTTATCAAAATTCCGCAAGCAATGAAAATAATTTAAGCCGTAAAAATCAATATATAACACACAAAAAAATAGCAAAAAATAAACTTCTTCAGATTAATTACATTATGTACTCCAACGTAACCCTGCACCTAGTAGGCTTCTCAGAAAAGGTCGATGAACCTCGTGCTATGTTACATGATGAACCTCGTACTATGTTACATGGGTATGGGTACAAGTGTCGGGTGAACGTATGCAGCCAGGTGTCAGAGTTATTGTTGGAATTATGCCTTGAATTTTAGACATTCGAAGAAGAGATGTAGAAGTTCATCGTGCACGGGTTTAGTTTCTGGAAAAACTGCCCGGGCGGGTTTGGCAGGCTTGGTCATTCAGTTGGTTTTTCTGGAAATCCCGCCCAGGCGGGAATCAAACCCCCACAGGCGGTTTTGACCGACTTCTGTACGGATTGCGCGTGGATGCACGTGTTTTTGAGGGTTTTAACCTAATTTTCTATACTTTCTTATAAATAGGAGCCTTGTGGTCTCCTAGGACTTTGGACTTCTTGAGTGAATCCCTTTGAGGGAGCCCCCATGGGTTTCCCCGTAGTGTGTTGGGGTTTCTTGGTGATTCCATTGATAGTCTTTAACTCTTGGGATTGGATATTAGGGTTTTTTGCTTGTTTCTTTTGCGTTCTTGAGACTGTCCCTAGATATCTATTGGATGTTTCAATTAGAGTTACTAGTATAGCCGGCTCTTTGTATTCTCTCCCGTTCATAGTGAATCCTCTCTCGCTTTTCGCCCGTGGATGTACCTTTAGAGTTTCGTGCTTAGGGGGAAACCACGTAAATATTTGTGTCCTTGATTTTCGCTTTTTGGTTTGTTTTCTCTAACTCTGTGGAATGTCACAACAATTATAACTTCCATCTTAAGGACACGGGAAAAGTTAAAATATTAAAATTACTGCAAACAAATTTTCTTACTCTGCAAACAACTAGTGTTTACAAAGTGCCTTAAGGCATTTCATGCGGAAAAGGCTACAATACACACACCCCTTATGTTACAATTTTTTTTTATAAAAGTTACGAGACACACCAAAATGTCACGAATCATAAAAAATGTTACGAATCATATTGCTGAAAAGTTATGAAAAAGTAAAAAATGTTGTGATTGCCAATGAGGAGGCATAATCTGGACCATACAATAGATGCATATGGTACACACCTTTAATGGGTGTATTGTAGACATTTCCTTTCATGCATACTTCATTCTAAATTTGAAATACTTATTACGCTTGAAAAGTGAATGTCTAACTCAATACCTTGGACACGGATCTCATATGGCCTTGGCCAAGATATCGTGAATATGAAAATCCAATGTTTATGGTACCTCTCAAGCATGTAGTCTTCCAATGTATAAAGATTGGAAACATGTCTAATTCTAAAGTAAATTCATTGATCCTAGATTGAACTAATACAACTCCGATTCAACATGAAGTTTGGGAAGTAAAAACGACACAAATTCCCATTGAACATGAAAATCCACGGAATATAAAGACTGGCTAAAACAGATATGAAAAAGTATCGGTTCTCAATTTATGGGGCTAATTTGAAGAGTGCTGGTAATCGCTTCTCGAAGTCTCTCTCTCATTTTCCTTCAGCTCGACCTTTCTATTCTTCATGGGGCTCTTGGGAGGATGAGCGCGGTATTGGAAAAATTCAGAGGCCAAGTGAACACCTGGATCGTTGGTGAAGTAACTTTCACCAAGCATGATAAGAGTTGTTGATGGTCTGGGAATTACTTTACATGAACGTAAACTGTGAAAATCCAAGGGAAGAAATATATTGTTTTCAATAGAAATAACATGTAAATACGGTCTTGTACATAATATTTCTTAATATTATGCTAACATAAACCTTCCTCCCCGTGATCATTGTGGCTCTGCGTTCCCCGTGACCTGACAGTGAGTGCTGGTATACTTCTGACCACCCCACGTAGCTGCTCATGTATTCCCTCCAAAAAGCCTGAGTATTCTTATGTCATGGTACTCCTCATTCTTAGGGGCCAGCTGCGGATGTTGGCGATGGTTTGAACCAGCTTCTGGTTGTTCATGAAAATGATCATATTTATGTTGGAATTGAACAAAGGAACGAGTCATTGTCGAGATCATCTCTGTAAAAGACAAAGAAGAACATGTATAATTGATTGTTGCGTTTAGCCTTCATTTTAACTTCCATACTTAGATTCCTTTTGTGACTTCTATAGTAGCCAAGTTCCTGTCGAAGAGTCACAGTCGAACAACGAGAAATAAAATAGAGAATGCTTATCGGAATAGCACTTGAACACTATGCAACAATAAGTATAGCTACAGTCGTGCAGGGATGATGCATGCTATAAGTGTGTAGTGGTGCAGTGGTGATATGCGAGGAGGGTTCAGCAGCAGTGTGCGCGAAAATGACATCGGTTGATGCTGGAGTTGTGAACAAAAAGAAGTATGATCAGGTTAATGTTCACGTGCACTAGAATCGACAGTGATAAAATATTTTGGCATTATTTATTTCGAGGAGATTATGTATGAAACGTTCTAGGCTTTGAATAACATCAAACTGCGAAAATCACCATAAGATAAGCAGCATATCTTGAAGTACAAAACAAAATAATTGACCCAATCACCCCTCAAAAAGGAGTTCTCAAATACGTCTTTGCAAACGCCTTTGGGAGGAATGGAAAGATGACTGAAAAACTGATGGCATCACTTAACACTCTGAGTAAGTAATTGCAGGCTTGGAGCATTAAACTCAATACCAGAACCAAATCTAATGGAGAATAATAGAGTGGCAGTCATGTTTTTCCCATGCCAATTGGCCAAAGCATTTACAGCAAAAAATCAAGTTGGTCACAGAGCAATGCATACGCGAAAAAACTTCTTAAACAACACATAATCAGCAGCTCACTGGCACTGAAGATGAATACCAAATTTGATTAATACTGGTGGAACTGCAGATTGACATTAGCTGTTGCAGCCATCTTGGATCCTCGGGTTAAGATGAAGTTGGACAAATATTATTATCCACTAATTTATGACAGTAGTTCAAGAGATTTCATTGACATTGTTTCTTGCTGTATGAAGGCGCTTTACAAAGGCAATGCCATCTGCTCCATGTTGGATTCTCACAGTCAAGGTTTGGCTTGTCAAGCATTGGTGGGATTGAATCAATGGATAGGATAAGGGTTCTGACCGATTCCTTCGAGAAACTTCACAGAGCTAAAACACAGTCAAATTTGGATAAGTATTTGGAGGATCCTCTGCATCCTGTCTATGATGGCCCGCTAACGTTCTTTGGAAATTCCCATGTCGAAAGTTTTGGTAGAGTTGGACTTCAGTGGGATATAGAATGCTTTATCAATGTCGGAGGTCACTGAGACCGGATACTGCGCAAGCCCTTATGTGTGCGCAAGACCGGATTCAGAATAATTTTAAGGTTAGTCATTTGTCACTGCAATACATTTGTTTGTGTAATTTAAATGTCTTTACTGAGAGTGTGCTATTATTTCTGTACCAGATTCCAAATCAACCTCCAGCCACTCTACTTTACCTTTACAGACACTACGATGGGAATTAGCAGCATGGTTAGTATGGTTTCTGTGGTTCTACACTAAGAGCTTAGAATAGTATGTACCATGAGTCAGGGACATTGCTTTAATTTGTACTCTTTTTTGTGCTGTTCTTGCCACCAAAAAATGGGGTCTGGATTATGGCTCTCACAGAAGCCTCTCAAAACCATTATTGAAGAAGGCTATTTGCCTTATTTTTTTGGGGAGGATGCCATGGCCTTTCCTCGTTGAAAATACAATAACAGTAGTTGATTATAAGTCCATTATCATGCATTTAGTCCGAAGTACAAAACGCTATGACAACTGGTAGAATGGACATAAGTTGATTCATTGATATTCAACTGGTAGCTCTTGAGGAGTTAAGAAAGGCTTAGGAGGCATTCCAAGAGCTTCAACATTTCCTTCGAGCATCTCTACAACATTGTTCATCGGAGGACGATCGCTGGGTCTCAATTGGATGCACCACAGTGCCGTTATAACCATCTTCCTCACCATCTCCCTTTCCTCTTCTGTTGCTTCACCCAATTCTATCTCCTTTCCTTCTTTGAATTGGTCATAAATCCACAAAGGGAAGTAAATTTGGCTCGTGTGATCAGCAAATGCATTCAAGTTTCTCCTCCGTCCTGCCATTTCCATCAACAGCATTCCGTAACTGTAGACATCAGCTTTGTACGAAACGCGTCCAATGTTTTTGTAGAACAACTCTGGAGCCATGTAGCCCATTGTTCCTCTTGCCGCCGTAAGAGACACCCTGCTATTATCTGTCGGATACAATTTCGCAAGCCCAAAGTCTGAAACTTTTGGATTGAAATGCTCATCTAAAAGAATGTTGTGAGGCTTGATGTCAAAATGTAAAATTTGCATGTCGCATCCACGATGCAAATATTCAATCCCACGTGCCACTCCAAGGGAAATATCATACATTTGCTTGCAACTCAAGGAGATAACTCCTCCTTGAGAAAATAAGTACTTCTCAAGAGAGCCATTAGGCATGAATTCGTAGACAAGAGCTTGTTTAGATCTTGTAGCACAATATCCGATTAGTCGGACCACATTGACATGATGAATCCTTCCAATGGTAGCAACTTCATTGATGAATTCTTGGCCATTAGCTTTGGACTTGCCTAATACTTTTATGGCTGCGACAAAACCGCTTCGGAGCTTCCCTTTGTATACAGAACCATAGCCTCCCTCTCCCAACTTGTCCTTGAAGCCTTTGGTCATCTTCTTTACTTCGGAGTAAGAGTATCTAATCGGCATCAGGTTGTTCTGACTTTGTAGAAAACATTCAATGGTGTCAAACATTGACCAATTCCTTCTCCTGAACTTACAGATCAAAAGGGCAAATAGGCCTAGGAACCCAGATAATGTTCTTGCACCAAGAATGAATCCTGCTCAGGGAAAAACTAAATATGACCAAACGGGAAACCAAAAAAAGAAAGAAAAACAAGAGAAACAAAACTTCCAAGTCTTTCCAGTTATCACCAATGCACAGAGCGCAGTATGCTTTCGCCTTTTACTAAAAAAAATTGCATCAAAAGAGATTGGAAATCTTTGGAACAGTGTTGCACATTCCCACAATTGGTGTGCAATGCCACATAATCAACATAGTCCCACTTCTTATCCCTGATTCCTTTCCCAGCACAACTCAAAGGGACCAGAAAAAATATGATCCCTAATTTAGTACTTACTGTCCCACCAAAGTAATCCCACAAACAAATATGTCCTAAACATTTCCATATTTTCCTTGTTCTTCCATTTACAAGTGATTTTCTTAAAGTTTTTGGGTAGTAATTAAAGAACGAAAGGCGATAGATCTTACCTGTGATTTTGAGCGGAGAAGCGACATACTCTGCAATAAAAATGTTCAATGGTTCAGTCAACCGACCAAGGTAGTTTGACAGAACTAATGAAATTTTAGCTCAATCGATATCTAAGACCCATTTTACCAGTCTTACCAGAAATATGGACCATTTAAGGAGTTAGAATTGCAACGATACCAAACTTTGTAGCCAAGAGGAAATGTGTCCCTTTGTTATGTTCGAAAGGTTGTAAAGGAGGGAGGTTTTAAGCTTCCTTAAGATTGAATGAACTTGGGACATCTAGTAACAATTCGATAAGTGGAGATAGTTGGATGTCAAGCTATAAATCCGAAAAAAGTAAGATAAGGAGGTGACAAAATATTTTTACTTATGAACACGGAGAATGCATCAATACACACTCCCTTTTGTGGGGGATACACTCCCTTTTGTGGGGGATACGATATGCACCCCGTAACATTATCTCTAACAAGGGTAACATTTATCATTGATTCGCATTACATTTTACCCCAATGGGCGTAACACCTATAAAGGGTGGATACCATATGCACCCCTAACCACACAAAGGCATATTAACGTTTACTACACTACAGAGAGGCGTAACATTTGTCAAACTTAGGCGTAACATTTTCCAAAAATAAGGGGCTGTGTATTGAAGCGCAGGGCCGGCCCAAGCTATTTTGGTGCCCGAGGCTCAATCGTCAAACTGGTGCCTTATATATTTTTATAATTAAACAACAATAATAGAATAATTTATCTATATAATTATTTTAGTTTGTATTGAACAATAAACATGCTTTGGTTCCAAGGGTATAGAGTCTTATTTGATTGTATTTGACACATGTTTAATAAATGGTACCTTCAAATTCCTATACTTGAATATTTTTTAACAAATAAATACTTAAAACACTTAAAAACAAAGTGTTAGGACAATATTCGATCTTAGATAAAAAGGGTGCAATACATTCACCTTACAAATGGACAAAGTATGTATATATATGTTGCTAAAAAAGTATATACTTATTTATTTTTTTATTGGGCCAAAAAGGCCCCAACTCCAGGCTATTATAAAAATTATGAGGGTGCCATTAAAATTTTGGGGTTTTGGGGTGCCCTAGGCCCAGGCCTCTTGGGCCTAGGGCTTGGGCCGGCTTTGTTGAAGCGTTCCCAATCATCATTTAAGCTTATTTTTTGATCGCATAGAGTAAATTTAGTATAACATGCTCTTTTGCTTGAATCTGACAAACTTGTTGGACACATTTCTCACATTCTAACTTCAGTATTAATGGATCTACCGAAAAGGTACCATCTCTGGGCACATGCCCAGGAAGAAGCAGCCGTTTTACTTCGGTAAAAGAAAATTAGGCCTATCCATATAAGGTGAAAGAAAAGATTTAGTGGTTAGAGGTATGAAAGTGTGTACAGTATGCACCCTCATACGGATAGTCACAAAATCTCATATTTAGTCCACAAAATCTCACACCGTTAAATCACATATTTGGTGCAGACCTGTGTGGACTTCATACGGATAGTCACAAAATCTCATATTTAGTCCACAAAATCTCATATCGGTAATCACAACAATAAATATTGGAACACCAAAAATGCAAGAAAGAGAACCACAAAATCTCATATGATCAAATGGTCAAAGGTAGCACAAAATTTCACACGCAAATGTGGCACAATCTCAGCCGTCCATCCATAAGAGGTGCATGCCGTACACCCTTTCATACCTCTAGCCACTAAAAGGGGGGTGTTTACCGTAACATTACCCGAAAGGAAATTATATGCATTGATTACATTAAATATATCTTTGACAAAATTTGCAACCCTAGGTTGGCTAGGTGGTCAAAGCCTTAGACTAAAAGGGTTTGCTTCTCTGGTTTCAGGTTTGAAACCTCCAAGGTGCTATTTAACTTCTATTGGGGTCATTCCATATGAAGCTTTACTTCCATTTACTTGGTCCTGACCAGTGAAAGGTGAGATTAGTTGCCAAGATTACTGGAGGTATGCGTAAACGGACCTGGACACCTCAGTAATCAAAAAACAAACAAGTAAACGAAACTCAACTGGGTCGACCAAATAAAATAATGGAAGGCCTAAGTAATCTACATTATAGTTGGAGGGAGGGACACTTACGTACACGGGTGCAAACGAGACAAGCTTTCTAGTATTCGAGTTCGGCCTTTTCACTATATGAGCCTAAAACTTGATCTCGGTTACTGAACAAGTCGAGTCGAGCCTCGAGCAACTCAGTTTATTTGCCACCCGATATACTTGTGGCTATCAGGTTATAGCACCGTTTTTTTTTTTTTTTTTGAACAGGGGTTATAGCACCATTTGAATTAGGGCTGTTCAGCGGATCATCCGATCCGCCAATCCGACCAATCTAAACCAATCCGAACCATCCGTTGATCCATCCGTGAATGTTCGGTTCGGTTCCGGATCGAGAATTTCTTATCTGGCGGTTCCGGATCGGATCGGATCCGCTCAATCCGCTCAATAATCCTTCTTTAATCTGTCAAATCCGTCCGATCCGTAACCGATCCGTGAATGTTCGGTTCGGTTCCGGATCTTAAAAACTACAATCCGCTCTGAGCGGATCGGATCCGTATCCGATCCGTCCTGATCCGATCCGTGAACACCCCTAATTTGAATAACATACTATGCACTAAAAGGGTAGAAAATAGAGGAGACAGAGAAAACATACCATTGTAAAAGATCTCCATGCGACCTGCAATTTTTAGGGAATGAATTAAGCTTTTATCTTTATTTTAAAGTCAAAATCATGGTTAAAATAAAACCGCACTTCCCGTTCAAAAAAAAAAAAAAGAAACCGCACTCCAGTTAAAAATAATATGTTGTCTTCTCAGTATAGACAAAGAATCCGGGGTGATGTAGGGCGCCCTTTAGTCCATAATACAAAAAATACCATTTACACGAGTGGAAACTCACTCCTAATTTAGAGGTTAGTAACTAGTAAAAAAGTGGCGAAGCAGAGTTCACGTTAGTTTTGCGTCAATTTTTTTATTATTATTGTTCTATCTCAACGAGAGGAACATAACAAGTAAAAAAATAGCATCAAAATTTTTAAAAAGTTCACTAAAGAAAAAAATAATCCAAATTTTTGTGGATTATTGGATTATTTTTGTTTTTATTCTCAAAAATTTAAGTTTGTTAATAATTTTTTACTTTTTAGAATTCTCTTGTCGAGGCGAACCAATAATCCACAAAAAATCGTCAAAAAACTAATTTCAATAAGGTGAAAAAAATATATCCATTTTTGCCAAAATACCTAAGGTATTGAATAGGAAATCTTAGGCCGTTCCAAAAAAAAAAAGGAATAGGAAATCTTACGCACATCGAAATGACCTGTTTTCCAAAAACTTATTGCAGTATTTGTAGCAAGCGACAGTGGCACTGCCATAGACCCAGACCGGGAAGCAATCGCCTTGGCATTGTCCACAGAGAATGGACTGCCAGGAGAGCACAAACCCATACTTCAATTTTCTGTGGAAATCCGGGAAGGAAATGTTTGCTTCACTTCCATCACCTGGCAACCGCAACGTTGTTAAAACAATCTCACCTATTTTGCACTGATCCGGCACAACCGAAGCTGATAAGCTTGTCCCGTACAAAAAGTAAGAATATCTCCTCTTTTCCCAGGATGAGAATGAAGAAGAAGTTTTTTCAATACAACTGGAAGCACTAGTTTTACGGTCAGTGTAGAATGGAGATATTTCTACAGGCTTTTCGCAATCTACCCATAGTGCTACGGCTATTTCCCAGTAGCCCCGGTACCATTCGATTAGATCATAAGGACCCTTAAGTTTTACTGGTCGATAATAGTATGATGACATTAAAGAATAGGGTGTGGCGTCAGAATTAGGAGTAGTGAAGTTGAGATCCGACAAAGAATAAAGAGGGAGGGAGAAGCAATTTCCTTTTTGTAACCCAACATCGACTAGTCGGATTGTATAGTTGTTGTAGTTGATTGCGTGCACGTAGTATTTTCCAGATGCGAACAAGTGAAGTACAGGACGATTGTGCTCGCAATCCAGTTCGTATTTCTTGTTTCCGCAGTTTTTTGGTTCTCCTTTCACTCGAAATGGGTGTCTGATGACGATATTTCCACAAGAGGAGACACAATTGGGACCTGTTTTGGCATGGCAATTGCCCCAAAACAGGGCAACCAGAAGAAGAAGATTATGGATTTTGTAGACATCGGAGAAAAGCATTCTGCTAGACATAGGAAGGACATAAAGAGAGATAGATGTGAGAGAGAGAGAGAGAGAGAGTTCAATATTGCAGTTTGACATGGCTTCCTCTAACTCTTTTAACACGGCGAGTCTATACACGTCTCCTATTAGTGTACACGTAAACGCAAGGGAGTAGATAAAAATCATCTAACTCTTTTAACACGGTGAGTTTATACACCTCTCCTATGTACATGTAAATGCAAGGGAGTAGACACACGGAAAGTGTTTGATACACGGGAAAAAAAAATCCTCTAACTCTTTTAACACGGTGAGTCTATACATGTCTCCTATTAGTGTACACGTAAACGCAAGGGAGTAGACACAGTAAATGTTCGATACAATGAAAAAAAAAATATGAAATGGCAGCCAACGGCTGAGATCCACTCGGTGGCTCATGCAAATTCTAAAGGTGGCCCCCACCATGTAGACCGGGATTGCTTTGCATCAAAATCATGGAAGTGTATTTAATATTTTTTGTAATATTGTTTTGGGCAAAAAAATAGAGCTGTGAAATTGTAGTAGTAGACAATTAGCTTGACACATACGGTCGATAATGATGCCGTGGTTTTGGAACACCGCGTGTCCACGTGATGCCCAACACTCTTATCCACCACACATTGTGGTGTCCACGTGATGCCTCAAGACCCTTATCCACCATGCATTATGTGTGTGGTGGATAAGGGTGTTGGGCACAATGTGGCGGTGCACCAAAACCATGGAATAATTGGTCATAAAGGTCCTTTGAGTTAAAGGAGATAAAGATATAAATGAACTCCATATCAGGGAATCATCAACTAAACACAAAATGGTGATCTTCCTCTTGCTCTTATTCTGCTTGTTGTCCGCAGGGGCTGGAGCCAGAGCACATGGACACGATCGCAATCTCGATGAGGAGTGCATGCCCACGAGGTGCGGAGACAAGGGCCCAGAAATCCGGTTCCCATTCTGGCTGAAGGATCGTCAACCAGACCATTGTGGCTATGGGCCTCACTTTGCACTAACCTGCTCTGATCACAAGGCGGAAACCCTGTTTGATTTCGCATTTTCTGCGAAGGCAGTGGTCGAAGAGATCGATTACCGTCAACAGTACATAACATACAAGTACTCCGGTTGTGCTCCGCCTCAACAAAACCAAAGCTTAATAACAGACGCCTCTTTCTTCCAAACCGACACTACCTATGAATGCCACGTGTTCAGTTGTCCCTCCTCAGTAAATCCATATGATAAATACACACCACTCCCGTGCCTTAGCGGTCTAGGTCACAATCTCTACTTGCTGGATTCGACTTCTTTGATCAGGCAAACCCTGTTGAATTGCAAAAAGATGTATACCGTTCGATCATCTCAATGTACAATTCCCAGTACCCTTGATTCTGTTGCCTATAGCTATTGGGCCAACACAAAATGTTCGGAGTGTGAAGCAGTAGGCAAGTATTGCAGAAGGAGTCCTAGCATTAATGACACCAGGAAGCCTGGAACCGAGTGCTTTGTCATCCCTAAGTACCCACCAAGAGGTACTTCTCATCATCGCATCCCGTTAGAAGAAAAGAAAGAATGTTTAGTTCACTTTTGCTCGCGGTTTCATTTTATTTGCCTTTTCAGTTAATTAAAAAGCTCGAAATAATCTTCCTCAAGTTGGGTTTTAGATGACTGTTTAACGCCGTTAGTACGTTTTTACAATGACAAAATTTAACCGAAAAGAAACGGGGGTTGTACGTGAGTATCAACCTTCAACCTCGCCACAAATTGAATATGACTTGCTGCGGTTGGGAGGAGGAGATGCTTAACCATAGTATCCACCTCAACAATTATTGACCTGAGAGAGTTCGGGTTTTGGCAATGTCATGGAAAAATTAAAGAAGTTTTGATTTACGAATTCCCAGGTGTGATACATTGACTGGTGTTTTCTGTGTGATCTTATACAGATAAAATGGCTAGCCTACTTGTTAAAGGTGAATTGTCTTTCTATTTTCTTCCATCTTTTTTCTCTACATTCCCCTTGTAATTTGGTTGTTTAAACTTGCAGGTCTGATCCCACCTGGCCTTTTTCTTCTTGTTGTACTTGTCATAGCCACATGTTTTGTCCACAGATCAAAAAATAAAAAAGAAAGAGGATCAAGTAAAGGTTGAAAGATTCTTAGATAATTACAGGGTTCTCAAGCCTACAAGATTCACATATGCTGAGATTAAGAAAATTACTCGTAATTTGAAGTACAAATTAGGCCAAGGAGGTTATGGAACAGTTTACAAGGGGGAGCTTTGGAACGGTGTTCTCGTTGCAGCCAAGATCCTCAACTTCACGAGAAATGGCGACGACTTCATCAACGAAGTCGAACGATCGGTACGATCCACCACATCAACGTGGTTCGCTTGGTGGATCTTTGTGCCGATGGATATAAAAAGCTCTTGTTTACAGTACTTGCCATATGATTCTCTAGATAAGTACATATCATCTGATCGATCACATATGTTTGCTTGGTTGGGAGAAGCTCCAAGATATTGCTATAGGAATAGCCAAAGGAATTGAATATCTTCACCAAGGGTGTGATCAAACAATCCTTCACTTTGATATTAAGCCTCATAACATCTTGTTGGACAAAAAAATTCGTTCCAAAAATATCTCGATTTTGGGTTAGCTAAGTTGTGCTCAAAAGAAATAAGTGCGGTGTCCATGATTGCTAGGGGACCGTGGGTTATATTGCTCAGAAGTGTTCTCTAGGAACTTTGGCCACGTGTCACACAAATCAGATGTCTGATTTGGAATGTTGTTGCTTGAAATAGTTGGAGGGAGGAAGAAGATTGTTGATGTTCATACAGAAGAAAATAGCGATGAAGCTTACTTTCCTGAATGGATTTATAAACGTTTGAATCGCGAAGAAGTAAAGAACAATGAAGTTGAGGGAGGCAGAGATGCCAAGATTGTTAAGAAGCTAACAATTGTAGGGCTCTGGTGCATTCAATGGTGCCCAGGAGGCAGGCCCTCAATGAAAGCTGTGGTTCAAATGCTTGAAGGAAATGGAGAGACTTTGGTCATGCCCCCGAATCCCTTTTCCACCAGCAATCCATCAATCACAAGGGGAAACGTGGGTGGAAGTCCTTTTAGTAGTATGTTAGATATCATTTCTGAATCCAATTGAGAGAAACATAACCGGTGCCTGCTTAATTGTATGGAGTTTTTAGTAGAGTCAAAGGTGGTACTAAATATAATAATAGAAGTGTGTAATCTTGGAATTACTTGTTTGAGTTTTTAGGAGAGTCTAGTCCTTACAATGCATGGTGCATGTATAGTTTTGCTTTGTTGGTTTTTTATGCATTGCTTTGTTTTGTTGTTGCAATTCAATAAAGTGCACGCCATAAGAAGGATGAAGCTGCAATTTACATTTTAGGCTTTCAAAGAAACTTTTGTCAAATATCCTCTCAACAAGATTTTAGATTTCAGGTAATCTGTATGTAAACATAGCCTCAAAATTTTTTATATTTGCGATTATTTTTATCCGGAAAGAAAGGAATTTGATTAATCATTGAGAATCAGAATAGAATTCTGAAGATTAAAGGGATCAACGGCACAAAGGCATTAGAACAGGGAACAAGCATTTCATTTAGGTTGGCACCCTCACACCTGACAATCACATCCCACTCAAAACCCAAAAAATAAAACAAAGTAGGGAAGGAACCAATCAAAATATCAATCTACAAAATCCTGCAGGGGCCAAAAAATACAACAAAACTTGTAAAAGTCCAAACCAGCAAACCACTAGCAACCATTCAACCTCAATTAGTAAAAATAGGTGAGAGGGAATCGGCATTTGCTGCCCATAAAACCGCTTCATCACTAGCATTCTTGCACTATATAAAGCTTCCCCAATACTACACATCTAAATGGTTTTAGGATTGCAAGTGGTGTTTAGCATTATACGGTAGAAACTTTTAAATGCGCATTACATTCTGGGATCGAGTCTCATTTCCCCCTTCCCCTATGTAAAACATTAAGAATGACGAATGACAAAAAAAAAAAAAAGGTTTCAGGATTTACAGCTTTTGGTTATTTTCAGCTTTTGGATTGTGAGTTATTTACAATGTCATTTTCAGTTTTTGCTACAAATGTTACTAATTTTTATTACCACTGAATTCATAATCCACAATTCAAATTAAATGTTTTTGGCTTAGACTCCAAAATCTATAGTACGAAGTCAAACTTTTATGCATAATATAAAATTTAAAAAAAAAAGTATATTTCGAATATTTTTATTGAAAATACCTCTATTCTATGACCTGTGAAGCTTGAGTTATTTAGCCAAATGAAAATTTTCATCAGAATAACAATTTAGGCCTTTATCTCTTTTTAAAAAGCTTGCAATTTTCAAGAACACAATTTCCACGAAGTAACCATAATTGTTTTTTTGGGGATATGTAGTAGTGTCCGCAGCTCGAATAATCTTTAGAAACAAAATAGTATGTAGGAACAGGGATGGAGACAGAGGGTGGGCTTGACTTCGTTCGAAAAATCTAATAAGGTGGGCGCTTGATTAGAAGAATCTAAAGGCTGAGTCACGCAATCGTTCTGGTGAAGGCCCGGCAAAGTCACGCAATCTAAAGGCCTTGAATGAAAAGGCGGCAATAACGAAGACCCGGCAAAGTCACGCAATCGTTCTGGTGAAGTTGAGAAGAATTCGGAATGGTTTTGGTTTGCTTTTCAAAAATGGGCATTGAAACACTTTCCGAAACATGACTTTTCTTCCAATCCTATACGTACAAGTTTGACTGCAAAACCCAACCACTTTTACTCGTCTAACAGTCTTTAGGGCCCGTTTGGCTAGGAGAAAAAGGAGGCCGGGTGATATTAATTAGCCCCTTCCCCCTAATCCGCCCCAATTCACCTGGGTGAGTTTCCGAATGGATTTTATCAAAATCTGATAAAATCAAGACTTGATTTTATCAGATTTTGATAAAATCTAAATAAAATCCATTCGGAAACTCACCCTAGGCCAGATTAATTATGGATAGCCTAGTAGGTCTCCATATTTAATTTGCTCGGGTCAACTCTCCATGATCCAAGCCAATTCACCCCAAACTCTCTACTTTATTACGTATTATCTCCCATTTCAACTACAAGATTAACTAAGTACTAATTTAGGTAATTGATTTTCACATTTCCAAATTGATATCCACGCTCTTTTTTTTTTTTCTTTTAGTGAAAATTTTACACATAAAAATTGCACTAAAAGACAAAAGGAAAAATAAAAAATGGATATCACTCCCCCTATTTTATCCCCCTTATTACCAAAATCTTCCAAACCAAATGTACTATTTTATTTCCCTTCACGAATTTCACATCAATGTGGGTCCAGCCTCTATAAATAATACCCCATATTATCTTATCTCCCCTTATTATTTAATCCACCCAAATTTCATCCCAGAAACAATCGGGCCATTAGAACCTTAGTTGGCTCTGTCAGACGGCTTATTTTCGTTTCTCTGTGTTATGAAGAAAAACTTAAATGAGCCCTTTTCCTCGCAATTTCTTCACTATTTCTCTTTTACCGATCTCCGATTTAAATAAAACCAACAAATATCTGAACCGAGAATCCGGGGGAGACGCTATGCGGTAGGTGTTGTGCGGCCAAACTACATCGTTTTGCTCATTTTATTAGTACATCCAACGGCCCTGTTTAGAGAGTTAAGTGTGGGGTTTAATTTTGGGATTCAATTTTAGGGAATTTAGGCTCTTTGGGGTAGGATATAGTGGATTTAGGCACTTGGATTTTAAGCACTTTGGGTTTAGGCACTTCAGGTTTAGGGTTTAGGCACTTTGTAAAGGTTTTTTCTTCCTCCAAACAAGGCTCTTGAAAGCTTTGGAAGTGTGCACAAAAATCAAGCAATGTGACGTAGTTTTGGCGCACAACACCTACCGCATAGCACCCACTCCGGATCCCTGAACCGAATAGCCCATTTTGAGCCGGTTGTTTCTACGAGGCAATTACGGGCCGGTCATGTTTCTAATGGGCAAACACCGACAGCTCCATAGCAAAAGTGCATATGCACGGAAAATTCATGGGCAATTCTAAGAGAGGACGTGAAAATTGTTCCCTCCCTCTCTCTCTCTCTCTCTCTCTCTCTCTCTCTCTCTCTCTCTCTCTCTCTCTCTCTCTCTCCTCCTTTTTTTTCTTTTTTTTTTTACTTTTAATTTTAAAACCTCAAATCCTATGAAAGTGCCTAAAATCCTAGGGTGCCCTATGAAAGTGCCTAAACCACTAAAAACCCTATAATAGGAAAGTGCACCCTAAACCCTAGGGTATCCTATGAAAGTGTTTAAACCTAAACCCTAAGGTACCCTATGAAAGTGCCTAAAATTCTAGGGTATCCTATGAAAGTATCTAAACCACTAAAACCTTATAATAGAAAAAGCACCCTAAAGCTAAATCCCAAAAAAGAGTGGCTTACCTTAATGGTAATTAAAAAAAATGACTTATCTTAGTGGTAATTAGACATCTATTTTCTAGACCTAGAGGTAATAATCTATTTTTCTACCCGCGGGCGATTTTAGTTTTGAAATCAATATACCCGACCAGTTTCTGTTTGGTATAGAAAGGTATCCACACCAAACCCAAATCTAAACCACAACATCCTTAGCACTTCTTATTTACCAAATATAAAGCAAACCCAAACAACATCCTTAGCATCACCTTGGGTTTTGGAATTAAGGGTGGGCACTAGCTCGTTGGTCTGCCCGCTCACCTATCTAAGGGTTAAGGATTGAACTTTCGGCCTATAGGAGTGGGCTGAGTTGAACTTTTAACCTGTTGGACAAATGAAATGGCCCAAGAATGATCCTTTAAGTCCAACCCGGTGTTACCCAACCAATAATTACTTGGAACTATAAATTCTTATGTTTTGTGCAATTTAATGGTCCTGCTAGAACTCTCACTAATGATAATGGATTATTGACTTATCCAGTGGCGTAGCCAGAAAATCATATCAGTGATGGTACAATTAATCCATAAACGCCAGTATTTTGTAGTGTAAATCTAACATGCCTTGATTATTATTTAAAAGGAGCCTCTCTTAACTTACATTTTATCAGCAAATATGCCTCATAGCCTATTTTGGTGTACCCTTTGAATTCCAAGGGGAGGTCTATGGTTCGAGTTAGTTGAGAGATTTTGAACTTTTTTAGTAGTTAACAAGCTAATTTTTCCACTAACCCCTGGTGATGTATATGGTGATGTATATCGTAGGGAATAAAAAATTGACTTACATTCTGTAGTAATATAGTAATTATGAATCTGTAAACATGTGATAGTTTTGAGGTAAAAATTTAGTGAATTGAAGTTTGTTTGCGAGCAATTAGTTATTCGATGGTTCTGGAGTATCGCCACATTGTGCCCTAAAATCCTTCTCCATCACTTCTTTTTCCTTGGCCTTCATCATCACATATTTAGGTAAAACACATATATTTAGTCTTGAGTCCCACATGAATATATACTGGAGAATGATGTTATAACACCACGTAGTGGCACCCTCAGAGTAGTAATTAATATGTTGTATAAAAAAAGGCGATGTAGTGGTGAAATTTCTAATGCATTTTTCTTTAAAAAAAAAATTCTAGTGTGGGCACAGGCCCACACTGGTCCTATAGTGGCTCTGCCACTGGACTTATGCCTAGGGTTGCAAGCAAACCAAGTTGATCACGAGCAACTCAAGGGTCAGGCCAGCTCACATTTCATGGGTATATTGCACTATTGTTTTACCCCTGCATTTTGCTTGATTTATTCATTGGAATTTTTTGCTCCTCTCTCTTTTGTATGCTTTCATATCAAATAAATGATTGTGTGAGACTCACTTCAGGATCTCACACAAATAATGCGAGTCGTTTAATAATTATAAAGTAATTATTTTTGTGGTCTTGTAAAAATCATCGGCATTAGATAATTAAAAACAATTGATCTACTCGTTAAATTTGTCATTCAGAATTGAAGATCCAATATGTAGCTCGAAATTTCTGCCAACACCCATAATGTGAAGCAGCAAAATGCAAATTGCAAAAATTGAGCTCCCAAACGGGCTCTTAGTATTAGATGGTTTTCTAATTCTAGCCCACCATGTTTCTAATTTTGTGCTACGCAAGAAAAATTTATGGACCACTGCCATGATACCATTTTTCTCGACCTTGTAAACTTGAACGAATTTTGGACTTATAAAACATGCGCACGTTATTTCAGCCGGACAATCATGGGCTGATTCAATATCTTTTAAAACTGGACCAAAAATGTCTATTAGTATTTATTATGGGCCTCCTAAGACTGTTTGGGCCGTATTTTATTTTTTATTGGTGAAAAACTGGAAGATCCCAACATTGGCGGAGACATTACGGGACAAGGGGCATTTATGTCCTAATATGTTATACTGGTCCTTTATTATTTTGAAATTACTACTATCATATCCACTTTGATAATCGTTAAAAAATTTAATAATCTTCGAAAAGTACACTTTCAAGTGAAGAATAATAGGGTGGGTTTGCATTAGCCGGAATACGCAATGATGGGAGTAGTGCGATTAGTACCATATGGTTAGTTAAGGCTTTGAATGTATATCAAGAGTTTATGTTGTATGTATAATTGGGTTCGGGTATGGGGCGGATATGGGGATTTGCGGGCTGGGATAACAAAATCATACCCACTTAATTCATATCCAAGCGGGCCGGTATTCCCTAAATTCCACCATACCCACTACTATTGGGCAAATATTTGGATAAACCTGCCTCCACTGGACGAAGCAAATATCCATCGGATGTTGGGTAAATTGTCATCCCTAGGTTGGAACTTCCGTTTCGTATTCGTATATATAAAGAGTCTTGCTAATCTCCGTCCATTAGGCGGAGGATAAGATATATGTAATGACAAACAAGTGTGGATACCAATATACATTTCAAGGATATTAATATATTTTTTTCGGATATTGATACATTTTTTACAGATTATCCTCCACCCTAAGAGTGGAAGTCAACATTTTGCATATATAAATGCTTGCATAAAACATGTACCCTTCCGTCCAAATGTTATCCAATACGAAAAATCATAAAATTTTCAAATCAAAAAATAAAATACTTACGTTCATAATTTTTTATTTCTTCCAAACTTAAAAACTCATGAAGTACTTTTAATTTGGCAGTGTAAAGAAAATAGAAAAAAACTACGCACGGAAGTATTTTATTTTATGATCCAAAAATTACATGATTTTTCCTAGTGGACAAATAATTGGGACAGAGGGCCAAAAAAATTTTGTGCAATGTATTAACCCTTGTGTAAATGTATGCAGTTGTAGAAGAGTTCTTAAAAAGGGAATTCATCAGTGACAAAGTGGACAACGAAAGAATCTTTCCTTTTTCAAAAATTACCATGGGTATCCACCCTAGTGTATTGAATGTATACAAATGGCTGGCTAAACACACATGATTAGAACTGTTTGTTATTTTTAAAATTATTTATCAAAATTTTCCGTAAAACGCTCCTGTAACTCTTCTGTTATTCGAGGTTTAGGGGGGCATTGTTTCAGTAGTATTCTGAGAGCAGTCACTTTGTGCATATTGCCAAAGGTTAGGTTTGTCTCCAATCATCCTCTTCCCATACCTCCAATGATTGGTGACTAGATGGATTCTGTTATTATTGTTCCGTAAAAAATCACTTTAATCAAATTAATACAGCATGTCTCTTTTTTTCTTTCAAATTTTAATTCAGTATCTTGAATTCTGAATGAAAAATTAAAATATTGAATTAACTACATGGAATTATGCGATTGAATTGTTTTTTTTTTTATGGCAACCGGAAACTTTACTTCAATATCAATCACTCCACTATGAGTCGATACCCATCGTCGAGTTTGTTGATGACTTGAAGCTTACATAGTAGAAGTTATAGGTGTCAAATGGGCCATGTCGTGCCGGCCTAGCCCGTTTAGTTCCGTGTCAAACGTTTATATATGTGCACTGGACGAAATCACTGTCTCATCAGTTTACACCATACAACCCCACCTAATGGGGTCTTCTTCACACGTCCTTGAACTTTTTTTTTTTCTTCTCAAAATCCCTCTTTTCACCATCTTCATCCACATATCCTTTCTCTTCACTTTTATTGAAACCACCCCAAGATTTGAAGACTAAAAATCCCCAAACTGTAAAAAAGAGAGAGGATTTTGAATAGTGACTTCAAAATTTTCCACGCAAATATAAAAAATCTTGTCATCACTATTAGGTTGGTATTGGTCGAAATAGAAATCTAGACTTGGTTCACGATATTATGAATCAGAATGGCCACAATTTCTGATCTGGCTCTTTATTTGGGTGTACCACATGCACTTATTGTGTGTGGTCAGTTGCCACCTCATCATCAAGAATCGTAACATTTTTTAGTTTTTCGTAACTTTTCAGCAATATGATTCGTAACATTTTGGTGTCTCGTAACTTTTATAAAAAAATTCGTAACTTTTACAAAAAAATCGTAACTTGTATAAGAAATTCGTAACTTTTACAAAAAAAATCGTAACTTCTATAAAAAAGTCGTAACTTTTGTAAGGATGTGTATGATACACATACACACCCAAACAAGGGGTGTGTATTGTAGCCTTTTCCAAATTTCAATCTCATGTACCATGCAAAATCATTGCTTTTATCTCGTATGCCTTAGAATATCATTGTATTTATTTCCAACGTTGTGCAATATCAATTTCCTTTTATTAATCTCAATATTTTCAAACATAACTACAATTCAAGCATGCATACACTGAATAATGCTTTTATTGGGTAAAGTACGTACTGGGCACGGGCTTGCTTGCATCGCACGCGGCCACCTCACTAGTAGATAGATAATAAATTAAGCTAAATTTTATCCTATAAATAGTTTTCTTATACGTTTATGAAGCTAATAAGTAATTCCGGACTAGGTGGAGATTAACGTCATTTGTGGATCTAACTGTGCGTTCATTGTGGTACGTTTATGAAGATAATAAGTAATTCCGAACTAGGTGGAGACCACCATCATTTGTTAGTTCAACTGTGCGTTCACTGTGGTAATCTAAACCGTTCATATTGTAGAACTGGCAAAATAATATACCTACGATAAAGATTAACTTGATTGGACAACGATAGGGGAGGTGCTACACAACATGCTGTGCGGCACTCGGTGTGGCCGCGCCGGTGTCAGCCCGACGATCGGAGATGTCCATCGCGTAGAGCTCGTCAAATACTGCAATTGTAACGAAGATCAACTTGATCGGATATCGTTAAGTACCTTATCGGAACACAAATTGCTTGAAAAAAAATGGGTTCAATGGTCTTCATCTAGTGTTTCAAGTTATATGTGTTCCAATTTTTTTCAAGTTATGTGTGTTCCGATAAAACACTTAACGATATCCAATTAGTTGATTTTTGGTACGTTTTTAGTAATTGACAAGCTCGATGTGGTGAACATCTCTGATCGTCAGACCAACACCAACGCGGCCGCACTGAGTGCAACACAGCACGCTGCGCAGCACCCACCCCGTTTCTGGTGAAAAGAATCTGGAACTGCAAGTTGTGTAAACTTTCTGTTCCGGGGTTTCGCGCCATATGGTCCTCCATCAATAATTGATCACAACGAGCAATAACTCTCGTGACCAAACTCCATCAATAATTGATTTCAACGTGAAATAACTCTCGTGACCAAACTCCATAACTCATCAAACTCATCTCTTTCTCCGATCAAAAGCCAAAAAAACTCCTCTCTCTCTCTCTCTCTCTCTCTGAAGTACAGAAAGACGATCGAATCTATGAATGCTCGACCAGATAGCAAATCTAAACCCCATACCACCTCCAACTCACTCAGATCTGCTCTTCCAACTCTGCCCTTCTTCCTCCCCCAACTCGTTTCCGCTTCAACTCTGCTTTGTGGGGACCGATCGGGAAAGAAATGGTGCTGGAGATGGCTTGGCTTTGCTCACCGGCGAATACGTCACCGGTCACCATCCCCCCCTCTAAGGACTGGGTTGAATTTGCTACGGTGAGTTCATTTTTCATTAAAAATGCTTGAGTGCAAGGGCGGAGCTACACCCCGGGCCCCTCAAATTTTCTATTTTGGAGTATATTTTACATATTTTGTTTAGATATTCTTAAAAAAAATATACAATTTCGAAAATAATTAAAAAGTAAGAACTATTTTTACTTTAAGAACACTAAATTATGGTGAATGACACCGTCCGATATTGATATTGTGTTCGTCAAGTGATATGATAATAAAAATACTCGAGATTAATTTTTTAATTTATGAATACCATCATATTAAAACCCGAACGGCTAGATTTAGTCTTGAAAAAATCATGGTAAGAAAGATTATTTTCCATAATCCGACCCCCTCCGACGTCGATTTTTGGCTCCGCCACTGCTTGAGTGATAACTCAATTGATGCTGATATCCATGCTTCAATGGCTTGATAACGAATCTTATTTCCTACTTTTTAAGATTAATTTTTTCCTGCTTCTTAATTTTTGTCCAAAGTGGACATCCTTTTCTTGTCTACTTAGGTTCTTAATATACGTCAATACGTGTAGCTGTATTAATAAGCACATACAGGGAAATTGTAAAACATGTACGGGTGTTCTACTAACAAAAAACAGTTTTTTCAAAAAAACCAAAACAGATCATTCTCTCACAATATATCACATAAAAAACCATAAAAGCCAGTTTATTAAAAAAAAACACCTTTAGCGGAACACCTAGTGTTGTCCTCTTATATATGAACCCTTATCCTATCAATCTTATTTATGTTGACATGACTTGTTCTCTTTCTAGGTCAGTTGCCTATATCTATATTTAGGGGACTGAACCAGTGGCGGCTCTAGGAATTTTTAGCAGGGTGTTCAGAAATTACCTTTAACTCTACAAGCTTAACCAATCAATCGTATCTTCACAAAATTGCATATACTAGTGTGTATAACGCGACCTCAAAAATTCAAAAGCACGTAAAACCTTGTAGTTGTTTTCAGTTTTTTTATATTTTTACCAAAGCAAAATCAAACAAGAGCATAAATATGCTTATTTTTTTAGGAAATTATGTAGCGAATACGTTTGCACAGATCTTTATAAACAAATGTTTTTATTTTTGGATTGTCTGCTCTAAGAAAAACTACACTATAACGATACCAATAGATATTTTTTCCTCTCCATTTTTTTGTCATTAAGATGTCTATCTTTTTTTGAGATGATATATTAAGTATTCAATTGTAAATCACTTGAATTGCAGTGTGTGTTGTTTATAGTATAGAACTAAGTGTTCAAACAAAATATTAGATAAAATTACTAGATGCAATATAACAACAAAATAAAAAAACGTGTTCAATTGACCACATTTTCTTATATGTTGTGCCACCTATGATTGGGCTATAACGGGATGTAATTTAGGTTGTTCAAAGTAGACTGATTTGTTAGTGGGTGTTCATTTAATTTTGCACTGGGTGTTCATTCATATTTCGGCTGGGTGTTCAAAACATGAACTAACCTAAAATTTGTACAAATTTTTACATGTATTATTAGTACAATTTTTTTTTAAGGTGGTCATGTGACCATCCACCCGAAAGGGTGGAGCCGCCAGTGGACTGAACCTTTTTCATCCATCTTCTATCTCTAGTTTGCTTGCACTGTTATGTTTCACCCAGGGCTAGCCCAAAGTATTTGGGTGCCCTAGGCCCAATTGTTAAGTGGTGCCCTTAATATTTTTACAATAACAATAATAGTGGAATAATTTGTCTGTATAATTATATTTTAGTCCATGTTGAACAATAAACATGTTTTTGTTCCAGCGGCATAGAAATCTCCTTTGGTTGTCTTTGACACGTGTTCAATACTTGACAGCTCCAAATAAACACTTAAAAAACACTTAAAAAAGAAAGTGTTGTGATAAAATTTGAACTCAGCCAAAAAATAGTGGAATACATTCACCTCACCATTAGCCCAAGATTATCATATCTTCATATGTTGCGGAAAAACTAATATTTATAACTATTCCTGACAGGTGTCCCTTTATTTTACCCAAAATCCGAGGCCCCAAGGCTCAGGCCTCTTGGGCCTTGTCCTAGGGCCGGTCTGGACTTTCACCAATTCTTTTTTATTGGGTGACAACTACTCTTCATAACCATACATCAAATCTGCTTTTTCCATGTGGGTAACCATCATCGATCTTCTAATCCTTTTCGATAAGCTGTATTTTTGTTTTATGTGAAATCAACTTTACCATGAGACCATGATGAACTCCATGTAATTAAAAGGCAAGATTGCTAACAATAGCTTCTCTTGTTAATAATTGAATTTCTCACAGAGTTTGACCTAGCAGACATTCTTAATAACTTTGACACTTCATTTATAAGCACGGATAACAAGTTTGTGGGGTCCACATGGGCGTGCGCGATGAAGAATTTTGAAATTTTCTCTTTTATTGATTGCTGGAAATAATAATTCAAGGATTGAGTGATGTTTTAGCTTGAATTTGTGGAGTTGGTGAATGAGCGAGCTTATGTTGTGTTGAACCTTGGGGTAGTTGGGTTTAGTGTCGTATCATGTGACATGCCTTTAGTCCACAGTGAAGGTTTTGGACTCTAAAAAGAATTAGTTTTTGGCCTTTTGCCTTCAACAATAAAAGCCCTTTAGATTCATTGAAACTATAAACTACATAACTTGGGCCATTGATTTCAAATTCTGGGTATCAACTTCTAATCTTCTATAGCTATTTCTTTGAC
>JADGMU010001108.1:0-36427 GCA_016920895.1 Vaccinium myrtillus | reverse complement strand
TTGTTTGTGAGTTCTCGTGTCATTCTCACCAATATGTGGCAAAGAGTCTTCAGGGGTAGGACCACTACTGTGATAACAAAAAAAGAAGAAGTGATGTTGCTACTTTAAGAAAGAACAATTGGCCCATATTGTCTGTCTTCATTGTAGTTTATCATTACCTGTATAGAACAGGCATCCTATATAGGTTGGTATTTCCTAGAATTCAAACTGAACTCTGAATTTTTTTCCTTCTTCTATCTCGTGTGCAGTTGTTCTTAAAGATAGTGGCAACGGGTGTAGAAATTAGTGTCTCCTCCTCTTATTCAATCGTCGAAATCGTTAATTTTTTTTTTAGTATGTTTTCGTAGATAATTTAAACATTCCAAAAAAATCATGTTCACCGGATATCAGTTAGTATGTTTTCGTAGATAATTTATGTGCAAGAAAGAGTTCTCATTCGGTGTTTCAATTTATTTGTTTAACACAAGTGTTCCGAAAACATATCAATTGATTTGTTTAACACAAATGCGTTCCGAAAACATATCAATTGATTTTTGAAGGGGTCTCGGGTGGGCAATGTTGGTGAAATTGTAAAATATGAATTTTGTTTTGTTGGAGAACAGGAGTTCAAGGTTGAAGAAGGTGGGAGATAATCTATTGTTGTAGGTGACACTAGAAAAGTTTTTTACAACCAAAGAATATTTCAAAAATGGAGATATTTTTTGGTTTTGTGAATCAGATCAGAGGAGAATTCGAAGGAGTTGATGAGAATTGGGTGTTTCTTTTTTCTTCTTCAAAAGAGTCTTAAAAAAAACAGAGGAGAAGGGTAAAACTTATCACCACACATGTAGAACCTTCTCGACAGTATGCAATGTTAATTAGAAGAAAATTAGATTGGTTGGTTTCGGAGTTTTGGGCTCCATTTTGATGATTGAACCATTCATGGCGTAAAATTTAGTCAAGAAGATTACTTAGGCACTCCATGTTTCGTATTTTATTCATTTTTTAACCACAAAAAATACGCCACAAGTAAGTTTCGTACTTATTAACTATAAGTTAGATATTTGTGTTTAAACAAAACTTTGTAAAAAGAAAAGAGCTAACTTTGATCTTCAGGCTTATTCTGTGGATGATTTTAAGAGAAACTTCCTTAATATGATTTCTCTTAAAATTTCTAGAAGGTTTAATGCGTGATCTTTGAGCTCATGTTTCCAGAGATTTGTGCAATGGTTTTGATTGGCTGCTCCTATTCTGTTTAGCTGTTGGGACGCTCTTTATTCACACCTCCTCCTTTGGATACTTTTGATGTTGATTATGGTTTTGCTGCTTGCTGCCTTAATCTGCTGCTGATGCAATCCTATTTTTCATGTTGCTGCTTCCTGGCGCTGTTTGTTTTTGACAAATCTCTTATCCACAGCTGCTTGGGTTGCTCTTTAATTTGCATTTTCCTTCGTCTATGTTAAATTGCTATTTTGACTACTTTTTGGTTTAAGCTTTGGTTTTTTGTGTTTTGCGCGGGGGGGCTATGATTGTTGGGGTACTTTGTTGGGTTGTTTTCTCCCCATTATAATGTCGCACTGGCCCTTGGGCTTCCTCTTGTAATCCTTTCCTTATCTATTTATTCTTCTTTTCTAATAAAAGAATTACACAAACCTGACAAGTATACTTTCTGAAAAAATATTTAGCTATGAGATGAGTAGATATTATGTTACATATTCCATATATGCAAACATGTTGATGTCATTTGTATTTTTCCAGGGATAAGGACGCATTTGTAGGTTTCGTCGTCAACTACCGTGCCTTCGGCCCTCAATACCAAGTTTGATACTTTAAGTGAGCACTCTCTACCTCTATCTCCCCCTTTCATGTTGTAAGCTTTGTATATGCCCACGTATTCTTATGTATGGATAGAATGACATTTAGGTTAAGACAAATGGATGGGTGGGAGACATGGTAAATTTGTTTACATTTTATTTGAAACATTGAGATTCTTGAAAATTACATCTAGACTTTTAGATAGTCACACATCCTGTAGTATCATGTTTTTTTATTCAGCGCCTTTTGAAGAATAGTAAGCTTGAATTTTTCATTTGTAAACTATCATTAATAGATTATGTTTGTCATTAGACATGGACAAGAGCTGGATGACATTAGCTAGCACTGCTGATGGGAGGATGGTTTTGACGATGAGGAAATGTTGGGGGTTGGATTATCAGATGAAACAATAGAGGAGAACACGGATGACGAAGATCATGAAATGCTTGATGTTGATATGGATTATGATATCTAGTTTTTTTTTGTGTGTATATGTATAAATGTCCTTGAAGTCATGAATTGTTTGTTGACATTTGAATCAGTTTCGCTTTGAAGGAGATCCAATTGACGTTCATAAGGCAATAGCAACGAGGTGTGGGCGGAGATTGAGTGATCACACCCACAAGTTGTATAAGAAATTCAAAAGCCTTAAGGAGTCCAAGGGAGAAGGGTATGCGAGAAGTCACCCACCTCCTAAAATTAGCTTGGAGCAGTGGACTAGTTTGATTGAGAAGAAGTGGACTAACAAAGATTGGATGGTATAACCAAACCTTTTACCATTCTGTATGGGACTTGTTTCAATGTTTTGGGCACTCATAATAGTTAAAGAACTCTTTTCGAAACTTGTCAAATATTAGATCCGAGTTGACCTCGCTTTGTTTCATTGGTTGTTGGTGCTTGTAGCTTCGATCACTGAAAAATACAAGTAACTGATCCAGTAATAAGACGAAGCACAGATGCGGGTCGAAGTCTCTACCTGTTAGAGTAAATGAATACGTGCGTTTTCATTTCTCTTTTAAGTTTTATAACCTAATTGACATGATAAATTAACCTTTTGAATGTGAAACTAATAAACCAGGCTCTAACACATAAGGGTGAACTGCCAAACTTACCAGAGTTCTACAAATCCACTCACTATAATAGCGACAAGGATCAGTGGATTGCTCCAGAATGCCAGACTAACTTTGTACGTATGTCAAGTAATTTTTTTGATAGAAAATCACCATAGGTTTGATATTACTAATCTTGCTTTGATTTATTAAAAATGGCAGGAGAAAATGAAACAAATCGAGGCTGAGCATAATCAAGCTGGTGCGACCCCATTAACGCAAGAGGAGTTATCCATTGCGGCGCTGAAAAAGAGACCAGGTTACGTAAAAGGACTCGGCTTGAGACCTTCCTCCTCTATTAGAACCACATGTGAATCTGCCACAACTATAGAATATGTGACACGCCTCGAGAGGAAGTTAGAGGAACGAGACGAGACCATAGAGAAGCTTTTGGAGGAAAATAAGCAGCAGCAGGTGCTAAATGCCAGCATCGTGGAGTTTCTCATTGAAAAGGGATACACTGGACATCTTGGGAGTGGTGGATTATCATCCAATGATTGACTGGTAAGTTGAATTCTTTATCCATTGGGCACTACATGTAGTCGATTTAGGCACTTCGGTGAAAATTAGGCTTATGTGATAAGAAATCCTAAAATTCTACACATCAATGTATAGTTTATTGGTTGTATTCATATTGTGTTGACAGAATAAGTTTAGTGTATCGGTTCACAAATGACTCTCCTTTAGTTGTCTGTCTCATTAACTCATCTTTGCCAATGTGAGTTCTATTTGAAGTTGAAAATGGCTATGGGAAAAGACACTCCCTCTCTTTTTTCGGTTAACTTTAGAGGATAAAACAGAGTCCAAATTTTCAGACTCAATGGCACATTAACTCAGTTGTAGATTCAAATTTCCAGACTCAATGGCTAGATGGTACGCTTGGATTTGTAGTCCAATGATGATTTAATCCCGAGTGAAAGTATATATTGCGCCATAGGGTGTCATCCCATGGAATTAACGTTTGAGGGTATTAAGTTACAGCCCCAAGCTATATATCCCATGTTTTGTGGGATTACTTGTGGAATGATATGTAATCTCGCCACAACCAAACACAGGATATATCATCCTTGGGAATGTATAGTGAGTACAATCTGATGCTGAATCCGGACAAGCAAACAGGGCTATTGAGTTTTGAATTTGTAATAAGCTCCAGATTGCAGTTTTTTGAAAAGTTTGGAAGAAAAAGTGGGAGACCTATGGGAAAGTTTTTTTTTTTTTCTTCTCATTTTTTTTTGGGTTCAGCTTTTCTATTATAGACATAGTCTGAGAAGCTTTCTATTGGGGGTCGGGTTTAATCTGTCTTCTTTGATGTGTATGAGAGTCTTTGACATCTCAGATGTTATGTTCAAGTTACACGAGAATGAATTGGAAGCAATATCACCCGGGAAACATTATAGTGACGTGAGCCACACATTCATTTGCCTGCCTGCCTGCCTGCCTTTTAGTCCTTCTGAAAGCTCGGTCGAAATAAAGTTGGATTTGATGAAAGATTTTGTAGCTCAATCTGTTTTTCTGTTTGTGTCAGCTCATCTATATTTCATTTTATGTCAGATTGTTAAATTCGAGCGACAATTATTTGTTTTTTTCCTTGCTTGTTTGTTACCCTCGATTGGTTGAATAATTGTAATCACTTTTGAAGTTACTTCCAATCACATACACTTCATTTGCTTTGCTGTAGCAAGGGCCTGTTTAGTCTCCAAAGACGGATGAGAAATACGGGAAAAACTATGATTAGCGTATTTTTGGTTGTTCACTTACCAGGAACGTTGGACTTGTGAAAACTGTCCATAACTTTTCTAGTAGGATTAGTTCCACTTTTCCCGCAATTTATTCTACGAAAAACACAAGAGTTTGCAGTAATATTAGTTTTAGTTGCATCCATCTGTAATTCAATGACGATGTTTCATTTGCTCGTGAAATCCTTTGTAAAATGAAACAAACTTGAAATTAGAAATCATTCTCCTTTCACTTCACTTAATTTTTTTGGTGTTCTTGGTTAAAACTACAGGTAAGTTTTACTTGAAATTAGAAATCATTCTGTTTCCGTGGTGTGATCTGAATTCCGCTACTCCTAGTCCTATATGATTTCTGAATTTTATTTTCAGGTACTCAGTGGCTGCGTTGATGCTGTAGGGGTGCGACTTGGAATACTATTGGTGGTACGATTTCACTTTCTATTTTTTTTTAATAGATTATGCGTCTTTTGTTCAATTCAATATCTGCATTTTACTGGTATATAAATCTGATTTTCACTTATTTCTACCTGATTTTGGTGATCAAACTGACTTGGAAGCATTCAATCCACAAAAAGGCCAATACTAATGTTTTTTCTTTCATGATTTTAGCACCATTTCACATTTATTTGCCTGAGTTAGCAAAGGATAGTAGTATATTTCAGAGGTTTGCTTGTGTAACCGCATTACAAGGATCGGTTTCGCCATTTTCCTTCTTTCCTATGCTTGGGTTTTGCTTCATTTAGTTGTTATGCTCAAGTCATGTTCCTTGGAAGGAAAAAAAAGAATGTTGCCTTTCTTACTTTGCTTCATGAAATTGGATGACCATTTGGCAGTTTTGTGTTTGTACATGATTTCTTCTTTTTGGGAATAAAGTAAAAAGATTGAGGAAAATAGTGTTTAAGTAATATTAGTTGAAATGATATTTTGAGGAGGAAAATTAGTGTTTTAGTAATATATTGTTCAACATAGTTTTCATTTTCTTTAATATGCATCATGAGCCAAGGCAATGTCAGTGCTTAAAATGTGGACTAATGGACCGTATGATAGAATATGATATAATTCACACTACAACAAAAAAGACCTTTTATAGCGTTCGGAAAATGCTATAGATGTAAATAGATAACGTTATTAAGAATGTTAACATAGCCCCTGTTATAAAAAGTCCTGCTCTTCCATAACGTTTTTTTCATGCTATAAGTTGAAGAGATTTTATAACGTTCCAAAAATGCTATACCTTAGAGATCTTTTATAACATTTTTTGCCTGCTATAAGTGGGAGAGATTTGATAACATTTACAAACTGCTATACCTTAGAGATCTTTTATTGCATTTTCTACTTGCTATAAGTGTGAGAGATTTTATAACATTTAAAAAGAGCTATACCTTAGAGATCAATGACAGGCCTTTTATAACACTCGTATACTGTTATGCTTAAATAATCTTTTATAACATACAAAAACTGCTATATTTAGGAAATTTATTGTATTAATCAATAAACGCTATATATGATGATTCCATTTTTTTTTTTTATAGCTACTTTTGATGATCCTACATTCATTCCACCAGAAAAGAAATACAAAAATCAATAGCCGAACCGAATTGTCAAAAAGAAATAGCTTCTATTTACACATTGTTGCATACAAACCAAGTCTTCATCTAGTCTAAATAGAATCCAATAGCTAGTTACATAACATTGGCAAAATGATCATAGGCACTCAAATGTATCAAAACAAAGGGCAAAGAGATCATAGGCACTCAAATGTATCAAAACAAAGTTGCCCAGTTACATATGTTGATTCAAAAATATGCCCCTTGATGCAAAAGCTTCAATTGAGTTCAACCAACACTGCTAGCAAGATCATAATCTCCATCTTCAGCAAAAAGTGATGAAATATCTATCTTCTCTTCAATCAATTGACCTACATACAATGTTGAAAAAGGAAATTAGTTGCCATTCATGAAGTCTACTCCACCATTTCACAAGATTCTCATTACAAATTATCAAAGGGTTACAATGATTCTCTAAGAAACCTCTCTTGCGCTGCCAGTCAATGTCCCAATTATCGCACACTATGCATTTCTCAAAGTTTACTCTGGTTAAGTATGACCCGTACATTATCATTCAATATTTCGGGTATTAGATATCCCGCACAACAGTAACAAATAATCAGTGAGTATCCGACCCCTTTTCAAAGCAACTAAAGCAACTATACGTCTGACAAGTACTCACACATACCCATGTATCCTACAAGTACCCACGTGTCTCATGTGTATCCCACGAATACCCACGTGTCTCACGCGTATCCCACAAGTACCGTGTGTCTCACGCGTACCCCACAAGTACCCGTGTGTCTCACGCGTATCCCACGAATACCCACGTGCCTCACGCGTATCCCACAGGTACCCGTGTGTCTCACGCGTATCCCACAAGTACCCGTGTGTCTCACGTGTATCCCACAAATACCCACGTGTCCCAAACTTCAATACATTAACTCGCAATGTATCAACAAAGCAATTGTAATCAAGGTTCTCCATCATTGTCCTGAAATTTATAACCGTACACTTTGGGGAATCAACTTGTAAAGTCAAAAAAGATTTCAAGGGTTTACTTAGTAAGGTCACATAAAGTTTTTCAAAGAATGGTGTCCTCTAGAACCCAACCAAAGTGTCTAATTTTCTCAAAACACCATATGAAGTTCACTCCTCTTTTTATTTCATTTTATTATTTTCTTTATAAGAAAAATCCAAGTGTCCAATATACAACATCACTACGCGTCAAACGGGTGTCCATAAGATATCATTTTCGATTATACCGAGAATATTCATTATACCATGCATTACTAGTCCTCAAATACTTGTCAAGCATCCTTTCATCTTTATCACTCTAACAAGCAAATGAATAGATAAATGTGCGTCTAACGTATCCACGTGTTTTATAACTAACCACAAGAACGGAACTTAAGCGAGTATCCAATGTCAAGTATGTGTTCGTGACATTTTTCCCATTTCTTCCAAGTATCAAGTTATTTCATTCCAAAACATGATCTATAATTCGATATTATATTCCACCTTGTTTCAAATGGGAAGATCTAACGTTACCTAAGTCATTCCACGGCGGGACAGAAGCATTAAAATGGATCAACAATTAAAAAAAATGGAATTTAAACAAATTTCATGTACCAAATATATCACATCAAACCGCAGCCAGAGAAAACAATAGCAGCAGCCAAAGAAACAATAGTCGGGGAGCCAGACAAGGTCAGAGTCTCAAAACAAAACAAAACTTCACGAGTCTACTGAAATTTCTGTCCGGATGGTGGCCAATCTTGTCCGGACAGTCGGCACATAACAATAGCATATAGAGAGAGCAGATTTTCGGGTTTTCACCGGGGAATTTCAACCCAAACCAAGAACAATATAAAAAAAAAAACTAAACTTTATCTCGGACGAGTATCAAATTAGGGGTTGTCTCTTGCTTGGAGACCAAAGAGTTAAGTCAAAGGAGCTATGCACTTGACTACCAATTGCTGCTGGTTATAACACTCAGTTGTACTTCAACTTTAATCAAGAAAAATTCAGAAGCATAGTTTCGTCCTTACGAAATAGAATTTTCAGTTCATGTGAACACAAAAATTGAACAAAAGGCAAAAGGTCATGGATAGTAATTATCAACTGTGTCAATATATCTTTGAGACGATCATGATCAAAAATTTCTTAAGCATCACTCCTTCCGCAAATTGGTCACGGCATCATGTCATTACATCATGAAATGGACTTAATCTCATTCCATCTAAGCGTTAGACTAGGTGCTTCGAGTTCAATATTCTAATCTGATGCAGAATGACCATAGCACAAGTCCACTTCAAAAATATTACTCTAGTAATATGATATCATGAGAGAGAGAGAGAGAGAGAGAGAGAGAGAGAGAGAGAGAGAATATTACTCCGGTGAAGAGGCAAAAATAACTTTGTCAGCTGGCCATGCAACGGTACTTCCTAGAGCTTCGTCGATATGGGTCATATCATCCGTACGCCTCCACAGATGTACTCGTCCATGTTTCATTTCAACATCCACCCAAACCCTCATTGCACCTGGTCCAATCGGAACATGATGAACAAGAGCATTTGGATCGCTTGAAGACCAACGCCCCTCAGCAACTACTTCTCCTGTCCCCATCCAATCCAGCAGCTTGCACTTGGCATCGTAGGTGGGGTCCACACTCTTTACCACAGGAGAAACAATGGGCATAGTTGGTCCTTCTTTAGTTACGTGATTCTAAAACACGAAAAGAATATTCATTACTCTCACATTAGTCCAAATTAACTACAAATGCTTGACAAAACTAACAAGCTCCTTGCCTGGTTTTTCTGCAACTCACTGATTACATTCTGCATATGTGCCACTTGAGCCTTCAACGCCACTTGACCTTCTTCCAATTGAGCCGTGCGACCATTAACTTGCGAAATTATAGCCAATTTTGAAAGCGTGACTCCTTTTCCAAATGTTCTCACACGTCCACCTCTCTCAGGACCAAGTACTTTGGAAAGAACATCTTCTTTCAGGTTAGTTGAAGATGACTTTGGTGTATCCTGTTCAACCTTTTCCAATTCCTTCTACAAAATGGGATTAAAAAAAAAAGTGATGGTCCAGCTGTACTCCATTACATTTCGCCCCAATAAATTCATTTTGCAGCCAAAATGACTACTAATACTTAAAAAATACATCCGAAAAATGCAGCCAAAATGCAACCAAAAACTCCAAAACAAAGTGCCATCATCAAATTCACAAAATCCAACAAATGCACCAAAAAAACTCCAAAAGTATAGCCCCGAAATGCAAACCAAAATCAGCTAAAATGCAACCAAAAACTCCAAAACAGAGTGCAATCATCATATTCACCAAATGAAGAACAAATGCACAAAAAAACTCCATTTATTGCTCGAAATGCAGCCAAAAAACTCCATTTACCGCCATGAAATGCAGCCAAAATGCAACCAAAAAACTCTAAAACAAAGTGCCATCATCGATTCACAAAATGCGTAACAAATGCAGCAAAAAAAAAACTCCATTTATTGCCCCAAATGCAAATAAAATGCAGCCAAAAAAGCAAACAAAAAAAAACTCCAAAACAAAGTGCCATCATCAGATTCACAAAATCTAGAACAAATGCAGCCAAAAAAAACTCCAAAGTATAGCTCTGAAATGCAGCCAAAATGCAACCAAAAAATTCCAAAACAGAGTGCCATCATCAGATTCACAAAATGTAGAACAAATGCAGCCAAAAAAACTCCAAAGTATAGCCCTGAACTGCAGCCAAAAAACTCCCAAAATGCACCCTAAATGCAGATTCAAAAAACTCTAAACGAACATATGAATGTTCTCACAATTGTTTGATCAACTTCGGTGTTGACTGGGGCACCCTTCCTTCTTTTATGTCCCTCAGTCCAAACTTTCACACGAGTAACAGAAGAGGGATCTGCACTTTTTGCTTTCTACAATCACAAATACATGATTAGAAATAAACTTGGTTTTACATGTTAATAGGAAGCATATGTAAGAAGCTAAGTCAATGTAGATATTACCAGCTCACTCCTCAACCGTGCATATCCCTTGCGGCTCATGGTATGTGGGAGCTTTTTCTTTCTGATTTTCTTAAAACCATCACTTTTCACCTATTCAATCATAATTTTAAATCATATCCATTCCTAAATAACAGATTCCTTTATTTCTAATAATATTTTTAATCCAATATGAAGTTGTATATACCTGAAATTTCTTACTAGTCTTTTCCTTCACAAAATCATTCCAATCATGGACTGATTTGATACAATCGGGCCGGAGTCGTAGCCTTTCTTCCACATTTTTAGCATCTCTTACTTGCTTGACTAATCTTGACTTAGAGGCTCTCCAACTTTCAGCCATTTGCTTCAAAGGAGTGTTGATTTATTAAGCTCTCTCTCTCTCTCTCTCTCTCTCTCTCTCTCTCTCTCAAGTCCTCTGTTATAAGAAACCATTGCAGTTATGTTGTTGAATGTACTGGTATATACTATTATAAAGGAAATTTTTTTAGAAAAAACACTACTACCCCTTGCAAACATTTTAAGAATACTTAATTAGTGAGTCCTCTGTTATAAGAAACCATTGCAGTTATGTTGTTGAATGTACTGGTATATACTATTATAAAGGAAATTTTTTTAGAAAAAACACTACTACCCCTTGCAAATATTTTAAGAATACTTAATTAGTGATATGCATTCAGAGAGGAGCATTCAGGATGTACAAGCATCTAAGTTTCGCAAAAATAGAAAAAGAGGAAAGCATGCCAACAAGAGTGCCTAAGTTGAACATTCATGATTCAAAGAGATGAACAATTTATCAATACGTACTTCCGACGGGCTCCACCAGGCCGGTTAGGTTCCAGATTTAGGCGTTTTCCAGCTATGTCACTCCTATTCAGAGCTTTGAGAGCTGCCTCTGCTGCTCTAACATCATTAAACTCAATGAACTTGTGGTGATGCTTGTGTGGTATTTCCCTGATCTGCATTTAGTAACAGGGAGTTAAGAACTCACATTAGTCCTCAAGAAGAGAGGAATGAAGTAGTTGACTGTTGGGGGGCAAGGGAAAAGAACGAAAGAAAAGCAAGCAAAGGGTAGATTTGAAAAGGTACGGTAATTGGGCAATAGTAATTACAATGTCAAATTTTTCTCGTACTACAAAGGGTATAATCAATTCACAGATCATGTTTAGGTGGATACATTTCGTCCCTTAAGGCTAACTTACAAAAATACACATGTTTAGAATTCATTACAGTGTTATTTATATATAACTAGAGGTGGCTATTTTAAACCTAACCCATGAACCTGCCCCAGTCTGCCCAATTATAACCCGCCCAAATCCGTAAATATTGTATTATGGGCTGCAAATGGGTCAACCCAGTCTGCCCATTTATACATGGGTTTCAGAGGGTTGAAAAACGGGTGAGGCTAAATTGATACTACATACACAGGTCATAGAGTAAAAATAAATAAAAAACGACGCCCTCAACAAACAAATTTACTTCGTTGAGACCCTCAACAAACAAAAACCTCTCTCTCTTTCTCTTGTATGGTTTTCTGTGGGTTGAACAATGGGTGAGCTAAATAGATACTCCATACACAGGTCATAGAGTAAAAATAAATAAAAAATGACGCCATCAACAAATGAATTCACTTCGTTGGGACCCTCAACAAACAAAAACCTCTCTCTCTCTCTCTCTCTCTCTCTCTCTCTCTCTCTCTCTCTCTCACACACACACACACACACACACACGAACCACAAAAACGCAAAATTCGCAATCCAAATCATTCACAGGCTCACAGCTTGAACCCTGAATGATGAATTTATCAACTAATTTCGTTAATCCAACAGGAATCCCCAAGTCTTAGATTATCTGGGGCTTACCATCAGCAACATTGAAACAATCACATATGCATTCGCATGCTTGTGTGTGTACGTGTATTTCTATATCGATACATATATTATTTTTTGATGTAAAAGTTTCTGCTATAGTAGTTAGGACATCATTTTGTTGACGTTCGGGAAGACACTCTTACTTGAAGGAACCTTGGTGGTGGGCTGGGCATGGGATGATAACTAGGATTATCAGTTTTTTTGTCCACTTGCCTATGTTAGCTTGACCAAAAATTAGTCAAGCTAACATACTTTGTGGATAATAAAACAAAACAGTAGACCACTTAAAACTTTCTTTGTAGTTGTTTATTAAATCCTAGGGTTGGAGACCACATTATTTAAATATCTTCTGCTCTATTATCCACAAAGTATGTGCATAAAATAGAGTTATAAACAAAGTAGAACATTCAAAGCACAAAGACCCAAAAAAAAACCTAACTTCTAATAAACAATGCAGAAACGCAAACCCCAATTATCAAACCCTAACTTCTAATCATACGTATGTCAGTCAAATATTTAAAAAATGCTTATCACAAACCCCAATAGCGAATATTTGGGAATGAATCCACACAAAACCCTAGCATATACCCTACAAATCCTTCAATTTGGGCAACAAATAGAGAAGAGAACTGAATATTAAAACCCTGGAAACTAGTAGGAAACAAACCTGATACTGTCGGTTAAACCCCTAGAAATTTGGTGAGGACTCTTTCCCAAATTGACCTGCTGTTTCCTTCTACCAATGCAATAGCCAAATATGAATTTGATTCTTCTCCCACTACGGAATTAGGAAGAAAAAAAACGCTGAAAATCAGGCGTTCGTGGAAAACTCAAGTAAATCGATTGGGTAGTAGGAGAAATAGGGTCGAATGAACATGCAACCCAGGATTAAAACACGAGAATACCAGATGATTGAAAGGTTACCTGCAAACTGGTGCGTAACGCAGCTACATCGCACGAAAAGATTGAATGTGCATCAGATTTCTTCCGAACAAATGATTGACAGTCGCGCGAAATTAGACGTGTGAAGAGGTATTGAAATTTGGAGGAATAATAGAGTACTGGTGTTTGGAACCAATTTGGCGGAAAATTTGGAAGGCGAGGCGCGAGATTGGAAATTTCGTGAAGGGGAGGGCGCCTAGGTTGGCGCCTAATTTTTTCTTGGAACGCTATTGATCGAACTGGGTTTCTCTGCAACGCTATTGAAGAAGAAGTGAAACGCTATTACACTTTAGGTCCTCTAGAAACGTTATAATTGCAAAGAGTAAAACGCTATTACATATTAGGTCCTGTAGAAACGTTATAATTGCAAAGCAATTATAACATTTGTAAAATAATGCTATAATCTACTGTTATAAAAAGCAAAGTTTGTTGTAGTGTCATGAATGAAATATTAATTTGAGAGTAACGTGATTATGAACCTAAACTGTGGTTGGAAGGGAAACGGTGATTTATTTTAGTTGTGTTCATAACATAATGCATCCTGCCTTTAGGCACGAGCAATTCCTAGTGGTAACTGGTTGTTTCAGTTGGTGCTTGCACTTCCTTTGGCTGAGGATTTATGAGTTGAAAGGCTCGATTTGGCTTCTAGGTGCATTTAATGTGCTCATTGCTAAGTGCATGTTTGAGAGTTGCTTTGTATTTTTGTATGTGGAACGTTACTTGTGAACTTACATTGGCACTCACAAATAATTTCTCATTCAAATGCTATTTTTTTTTGCCTTGGCAGTGTTAAAGATGGTCTTTTTGGAGTTCATGGACCTGGGAGGGATGTTATGTCAAGTAATACACTGCAACAATTGGCATCCAGGTGGTGAAGTATTTTGGAACGGCCCGATGCTTTTTGTGAATGCTGGAACATGTAGTAAACTTTATCTTTTGCTTCTACGGCCTAAACTTTATTTTGATGGCAAAAAACCATGATGTAACTGTTATAGATGTAAATGATTAGGCTAATGTGGCACAGATATGACACTTTGTTTAATTAGAGAACTTATTTTGTAGTTTAAGGTTATCCATGCATGGTTTATGCAAATATAAATATTGTGATGAATTCCTATAGCTGAGCAGGGAATGTATGGAAAAAAGATATGACAGTAATGGTATAAAGCTGGAAAATTGGTGACGAAAAAATTCTCAATTTGCGAGGAATTATCGTGCCGCCTATATGGAATTAGTGAGGGAAAACTTCGTTTCAAAAAGTCTGCCATAAGAAACCTTTGGCAAGGAAATAATTTGTCCTCGGTAATATTCGTCAATGGCGAGGAATTTATTCCTCACCTATTGTTTTCGTTCATTTGCAAAAACGGTGTTTGGGCGAGGATTTTTTTGTTTTAGGGACAAATTTGGCGAGGAAATTGTTTTTCCTCGTAATAGGCTTTTGCGACACTGTATAGGCGAGGAAAGTGGGCGATGAAATGTTTCCTCGCTAATGCCTTCTGCGACGAAAAATGGCACTTTAGAGACAAAAAATTTTCCTCGCAGTACACAGATTTTGTTGTAGTGATATAGATTGCACATTGAACTGCTTCAGCCCAAAATCTCTTGGGTAGATCTTTATCCTTCAGCATGCTTCTCGCCATGTTGAGGATGGTGCGATTCTTCCTTTCATATACACCATTTAGTTGAGGAGTATAGGCTGGTGTACACTGGTGTTTGATTCCTTGCTACCTAGGGAATTCATCGAACTGATCTCCAATGTATTCTCCTCCTTGGTCTGGCCGCAATATTTTGATGTAGTCGCCGCTTTCTTTTTCCACAGGAGCTTTGAAGTCTCTGAACTTCTTGAATACTTCTGATTTCCGTTTGAGAAAGTATACCCACGTCTTCCTGCAGTAGTCGTCGATGAACGTGAGGAAGTATCTATTCTGTCCATTTGAAATTGGCTTCAACGGACCATACACATCTGTGTGTACTAGCTCGAGCGGCATGCTTTATCTCCAATCAACTTGCTTCCCAAAATTGTTGCGGTGTTGTTTGCCAAGAACACAATTTTCGCATACCTCATTTGGATGTTGGATATGAGGTAAGCCTTTGACCATCTTCTTGTTTGCCAACATCTTCAAACTTTCAAAGTTGAGATGTCCATATCTGAGATGCCATATCCAGTCTTTGTCGTTGATAATGGCATTGAGGCACTTCGGCAAATCATGAATAACAGTTAGCGGAGACATCCTGATCTTCGCCATCTTTACTCGAGTAACCAGTTTCCCTCGAGCATCTGTGATCGTCAGCTGCATATCCATCAAGCTAATTTGATAGCCTTTCTCCAGGAGTTGCCCAAGACTAAGTATATTAGTCTTCATGTCTGGAACATAGTAGACATTGGAGATAAATGCATGATCTTCATTCTTCCATTTGATCACAATATTTCCTCTCCCTTGAACTGGGACCTTAGAGAGGTTGCCAAAAGAGATCTCCCTGAACCTTTTCATCAAGTTCAGTAAATAACTGCCTTGAGCCAGTCATATGATTACTGGCTCTGGAATCGAGAAACCATGTACGTTGATCCTGTTCGGTGGAACTGTGCATCATGTGACTCATTGAATCTCCTCCTGCTGGGTCCTTGTCAACATAGTTGGCCTTTTCCCCAATTTGATTTGATACTGGCCTTGGAGATAAATGCATGATCTGGAGATAAATGCATGATCTTCATTCTTCCATTTGATCACAATATTTCCTCTCCCTTGAACTGGGACCTTGGAGAGGTCGCCAAAAGAGATCTCCCTGAACCTTTTCATCAAGTTCAGTAAATAACTGCCTTGAGCCAGTCATATGATTACTGGCTCTGGAATCGAGAAACCATGTACGTTGATCCTGTTCGGTGGAACTGTGCATCATGTGACTCATTGAATCTCCTCCTGCTGGGTCCTTGTCAACATAGTTGGCCTTTTCCCCAATTTGATTTGATACTGGCCTTCCTCTGCATTCTTTCATGTAGTGTCCATACTTCTGGCAGTTGTAACATTGAACGTTGCTTTTGTCAATGTTCGGTCGGTTGTTGTAACCACCTCTTTTTCCTTGTCCTCCGCCTCAGCTGTTTTGTTGTCCACGACCACCTCCTTTTGGAGCATGATTTTGATATCCTCCTTTCGCAGAACCTCTGCCTCCTTTACCTCTGGAATTTGAACTTCCAGAGCCTCTTCCATGAGAACCATAGCCTCGTCCTCTCTGGGATGTCCCCGCTTGCTCGTGCCTGTCATCATTGAGGGACAACTTCATCTGTAGAGCCTGCTCCATGGCTCTATCATCATCTCTGTGTAACTTCTGCTCGTGGGCTTGCAGCGAGCCCACAAATTCTTCGACAGACATGGTTGTTACGTCTTTAAGTTCTTCCAGCGTAACAACAATGAAGTTGAATCTTGGATCCAACGATCGGAGAATCTTCTTTATAACTCTCGTATCTGTGAGAGCTTCTCCGTTACTTCTCATCTGGTTTGTAACCGTCATGATTCGACCATAATACTCAGAAATAGATTCTAAGGGTTTCATCCGTAAGACTCGAATTCGCCTCTTAGAGATTGAAGGCGAATCCTCTTTACTTTGTCGGCACCTTTGTATGTTTTCTGCAGCGTCTCCCAGATTTCTTTGGAAGATGTAGCAGAAGCGATGATCTCGAACGTCATCTCATCAAGTCCTTGGTAGATGATGGACCTAGCTTTGCTATCCTTCTTTCACTCGGCACAGAGCGGTGTTTTCTGCTCCCCTTCAAAGCTGCTTCTACTTCTTTTGAGGCAGGTTCCTCGTACCCGTTTTCAACTATCTCCATGACTTCTTGAGCACCCAATAGTTCTCTCATTTGGATGGACCAATTATCATAATTGTCGTAGGTGAGCTTTGGAATAAGCGTTGGTGCAGCTCCATTGGCCATCAGATCCTTATCATGGACTATTCTTTGCTAACTGTACTGCCTTAAAGGTACATCTAATTCCCTTTGGACTTTACTGATGAGAAATTATTTCAAGGATTGCCCTTTAATATCAAGGGCCCACTTTGGGTTCTCGAAGAAAACACTTCAAATTTGGAAAATTGCTCCACTCCCTTTTGATTCCTCCAGAAAAATATTTCACCAAGCAAAGTAGGAGAAAAAAATACTCTTACTCATAGGATCTTCACGGGAAACGGCCAGCGGCGATGATCCACGGCTGAGATTTCTTCTTCAAGGATGGTCTCGGGCTTGTGCAGTCAGCTCCTCTTGTTAGATCTGGTCTCAGTGGGAGGTGTTGGTCGATGAAAAGAATATGGCTTCCTTCTTAACTCAACTGAGTCAAATCGGTATGACTCAATTCTCTGGGTTAACTAGTACTGAATTAACTCACTCTGTCTGCTAAGCTTTGTAAGCAAACGGAAAAACCTTCTGTACTCAAAAATTTAATTTTGAGTGAACCGAAATTTTTTTGGCAACAATTTCAGTTTGAAAGCCAAATCAACAAAAAGTATATTTTGAGAGAATTTTTCGGAATGAGCCTGAGCTCTAATACCACTGATGCAAACAGAGGAGTATCAAACAAATTCTCTCACACTTGTATTTCACAAACACTCTGAGAAACTACACACTTGATCACTCGTATTTGCATACTTGAACAATCTGATAACAAGCCTTTTTATAGGCAATACAAGATAGAAAAAACAAAATGAGATAAACTCTCATTTATTGAACAAATCACAAAACAATCACGTAAGTTGAAAAAGTCTTCCGCCTGATATTTCAACAGTACTCCACATTTTTGTTTAGGGCTGCTGAGAACCCACTTGGTTCTCTCAAGTTTATCTTTTTTCTTTAGTTTCAATGTGGACATCTTGAACATGTGTTATTATCTATTGCATTTGTTAAAGGGTTAATGGCCTGGACACCCCCTGTACGTAAACGTTTTCCCCCAAACACCCCCTGCAAGAAAAAAATCTACGGCGACACCCCCTCTAAGTATACGTTTTCCCCCATCCATACCTTCTGTTAGGCCTTGACCCCCCTACCTTTAATTTTTGGCAAAAAATATGACATGATCTACCAAATATACCCCCACCCATGTTCCCTCTCTTTTTCCCCCTTCTCCCCCTTTTTCTCCCATTTACGTGAAATTTACATTAAAAAAAACCCATATCTTCTGTTTGATGTTGATTTGAGTTTGAATCAATAACCCGTAAAGAAAGAAATTGACAACAATAACTTGGCACTTGACAACAATAACGAAGAAGAAAGTGTTGAACATGGAACTTGCATAAACTGAATGTACAACAATAACTTTAAATTGACAAAATAACATTCAAAGTATTCCAACTTCAAAATCACAGACTCAATAACATTCCAGATTCAAGCCATCCACAGTAACCCCATGCCCAGAATTCAGTTCAAACTGACATAGCTAAATCCAACATGTTCTTGATGTGGGTTCGGTTAACCCTCTTCTTCTTCTTCGATATCACTTCGTCTGGTAACCCCAAAATTTAGTTTTTAAGCAATCGAAGAAATACGAGAAATGAAATCCCTAAAATTTCACAAATCGGTTAACCCTAGTTTTCTTCTTCTTCTTCTCTCTCTCCCCTCTTTCTCCCGAGTGAAATGAAATGAAAGCAATCGAAGAAACTCACGCACCCACCACCGCAGCCGCCTCCGCCGCGGACCACATCGACGAGGACTCTTCGCCACAACCTCCGTACGCCAACGAGATCTGAAACGATGCGGGCTGCTCTCTCTTTCTCTTGACGAACACCACCGCCGCCTCCACGACCGCGGGCACGCCAACACCGCCATCTGTACGAGCGCTGAACACCACCACCATCAGCGCGGTCTGTCCTCTCTTCTTCTCCCTCAATTTTGAGTTGTTGGGTAAAAAAAACCGTTATTTTGATCCCATGGGAAAATCGTTTTCTGATGGGTAAATGGAAGATGATTGTGGAAGATGTAAATCGTTTTCTGTTCCCATAAATGGAAGATGCAAATCGTTTTCTTTGGCGAAAAGGAGTGTAATCGTATTGTCACCCCTCTCTCAAGCTCTCTGATCTCTGTGTTCTGGATTGAATGGGGAAGGGAAAGGGAGAAGAAGGAACAGTTTTATGGGGGGCTATTTTCATCACTGGAAGATAGTGGGGGGCAAATACGTCTTTTACCTCATTCCGTTAACAGAGTTAAAGGTCAAGAGGTTTTAGTACTTAGAGGGGGTGTCGCCGTAGATTTTTTTTTCTTGCGGGTGTTTGGGGGAAAACGTATACGTACAGGGGGTGTCCAGGTCATTAACCCTTTGTTAAATATACAGGTTGGTTTTTTTATTCTCAATAATTGATTTGCATTTATCCTTTTTATGAACTTTTTTACAATAGTTCGTAATGATTTGAACATTTGGCAATTAATTTAGATTGATAGCCACAGCATAAATTCTTAGAATGGAAAACGCATCACCAAATGAGCAATGTGATGGAGTTGGCAAACCTAAGCGACAGTGGACTCCTAGGGAAGATGAAAAGCTTATTAAAGTATTCATTGAACTATCTATTGCTGGGAAAATTAGGTGTGACAATGGTTTCAAACCAGGGACTTCAAGGAAGTAGAAACTAAGTTGGAGCAAAAGTTACCTGGTTGTGGATTAAAAGCACAACCTCATATTGAATCGAGACTGAAGCTTTTGAAAACAAAGTATGGAGCAATCAACGATATGCTTAATGGTGGAAGTGGTGCATTTGCATGGAATGAGGAAAGTACGATGATTATAAGTGAGAAAAAAATATATGAAGATTGGTGCAAGGTAAACTATTTTTTTTATACTATTTGCTGTATTACTGTTATAGCACTGTGTTATTATTCTGATTATATTTACTTTGCATGCAGAGTCACAAAGACGCAAGAGGGTTATGGATGAAACCATTCCCATATTATGATGAATTGTCTTTGATTTTTGGCAAAGATCGTGCAACTGGAGCAGGAGCAGAAGGACCTGGAGATGCAGTTGAAGCTGTAGATAGAGAAGAGATTGTGAATACTTATATAGTCGGAGACCATGGTTTCGATGAAATGAATTTCACTTCAGCAACTAGTGCTAGAGATTCTCAACAACCTACAAAGCTGCCAAATGAGATTGGAGAACCCAAACAACCTTGTAGAAAAAGGGCAAGAGTAAGCGACTCGTGGGCATCGGGACTTAATGAAATGGCAAGTGTTTTTAGTGCAGATATGTCAGATACAAAAACTCAATTGGGTAAGTTGGTGGAGTGCTTTTCACACGAACAAGAAGCATTTGATAGAAGAAATCGACTTCATGACGAGCTCATGAACATTCCAGGTCTTACTGAGGAGGTTGTGCTAGAATTAGTTCAAATCATCTCGAGTGATCCTGCAAAAATAGATATCTTTTTCGCTTTCAATGGCAATCTCAGAAAATTATACGTGGAGAAACTTCTTCACATGGGTTACAATGTGGAACTTTACTTCTAGGAGGCACTTGTAAGATTTTTAGGTTTTATTGACTTTCTTAGTTACATGGTAGTAGGTTATTAGGTAGTTTAATATTTTGATAGACTAATGTTCTAGTAGTTTATTTTTACAATAATTGTTCGGCATTTTTAAGTTGTTTAATTGTTTGTTCCTATTTTAATAGTTTGACATTTTTAGCATTCTACTATTTCTAACTATTTGCGTTTAGGAATTGTGATATTTAGTATTAGTTGTTGAATTGTATTTCAGAAAAATGAAGTAAAAATACATTTCATTCCTTAACTTCGAATGGTCAAACCAAACGCTTGAATAGGAATTCATCCTTTTTTCCTATGTAACATTCCCACATGAACCAAATACATTAATTGGATCCTATTCCTAGGAATAGGATACCCATTCCTGATATTTGATTCCTGCCATCCAAACACAGTAAAGTAAGCCCATGACTTGCACGCGTAGCCTAAGTAAATTAGATTTGAATAGAATTATATGAAAGGCCGAGGATTCCTTAGTGGCTAGAGGGAATATCTTCTATTTAGGAAACTTTGGATTCTCTCTAATTGGAAGTTCTACAGCATGAGCTTTATATATTTTCGCATGGGTTTGGACGAGGAGACTTCCGCTGGAGACCAAACAATTCGACCGTGGTTGCAGCTGAGGCCAAGCTGCAACACCTTCTCAACGGGCGACGTCTGGTTGGATAACAAGATAAGCAAAGGAGGTTTTTTTGAGGTTTTATTTTTCTCTATGTTAGGCTAAACTTTTAAACTAGGATTGAGGATGAAACCTCATAAATATTATTAATTGTTTTATGCATGTGATTTTTCCTACTTGCATTAATTGTCTATTGTTCTCGATTCAATTAATTAGGAGGCGGGGATGCTGATGTGCAAGGAGCGCACAACAGCTGTTGTGCATGATAAAACTGTGTCGTTTTGATGCCTTTCACACAAAAAAAAAAAACCCAGAGGAGATGTATGAGACACACAAGAGAGAAATCAATACCAGTATAACAGCAAAGCTGTCGATCAGTAAACTTCAAATAGCCATGATTGGTAACTAGGATTCATTTGGGTGATTAAATCCTTCTAATCGCTTTCATCTATAACCCCATAGCAGATTGGAGCATCACAAGTTGCAGAAGCTTCAACAAGAAAAACAAACGACTACAAGTTCACCATCAATCAATTCACATTGGTGGGAAAAAAACTGACCAAACATGAGGATTATTGAAATGATCCGACCTTAAACCTTTCAGAATCTAAACATGATCATCCATAAAACCGCAAAACGAGATCGAGATCGGAAAAAAATAATAATAATAAATCAGAAATCGTCGAGGTCGTAGGAGTCAGTGGCGTGCCATCATTGGTAGTGGGCAGCAATGGAGGAATGATGGCGGCGGTCAATCGGCCATGGAGGGTCCATGCCTATCGACTGTGGAAGGTTTGTTTCTTCTAGATCGTGTTTTGGGGTTTTGTGGGATGTGAGCCAAAATGACGTCGTTTTTTGCTCTCTCTTTTTCCATGTGAAAGGCATCAAAACACACCATTTTACCATGCATAACAGTTGCTGACCCTTGCACAGAAGCATCCTGCTGACCCTTGCACAGAAGCATCCCCGCCTCCAATTAATTAGTATGCATTAAATTGGGATATGGATTCAATTGGTATGAGTGAGTTTTTTCCATGATTTGATATCTGCATATTAATCAAATTGCTTGGCTTATTAAAGTTGATATTTAAGTACAGGGTATCCACTGTGATTTGTTTTCACGGATACAATGGATGATTTTGGCTTAAACATTTTGAAGCAGAGGGAGAACGTATTTTTGTTAAAAAGAAAAAATGCTTATCATAATATTATCCACGGCAGATAAGATTAGCTTCCAAAATCATTGTGTAGAATCATAGAAAAAATAATTGCATAAGATTAATCGATATATTTATGGATGTGAATTCCGAAACCTTAGTTAATTTTCTCAACCGGTAATCTTCACTTACTTTGCCATTATAGTTTAACTATTTTCTTTAGCCATTTTTAGTTTAGTTTTAGTCTACAAACCAATTCACAATTTTTTGGAACTAGGTTAGGGTTCAATCTACTTAGAATTATTTAGTTTTCCTATCAAAAAAAAAAAAAAAAACATAATTCCCTGTCGCACTTGTACAACTATACTTCAACCTGATTCATGCGCTTGCGAGTACTTTAAAATTTCACAAGAAGTTTTTGGCGCCGTTGTCGTGGACTTGTTGGTTTTTTTAATGGGAAGCCTACAGATTTGAATTGATTTTGCCCTTCTACTAGTTATAGTTTGGATTTTTCCCTTCTACTAGTTGATACCAATGGGGGGCGGAAGCACAGACACAATAGAAGAGCATGTCAGAGTAGACAGACAGACAAATTGAATGAAGGAAAGAAAGAAAATACGTAACGAAAGTCTTAAAGGAAAAGAATCAAAGCGATGTGAATAGTAATGAACAGTGAACGTGAATAGTGACGAATAGTACTCAAATAGTACGTGAATAATGACAAATAGTGATGAATAGTACACGTGAATAGTATTAAAATTTGACAAGTAAAGGACATTATGCTTAGTTAAAAACGTTTTCAGGGACTACGCTAAACTATTACTCTGTTCCTTCCCTCGATCTCCCCGTCCTGGTCTTCACGCGCTTTCACCAAAAACACATGAGGAGTTATCGTCGAGATAAAGAAGGCGATAACGAAAACGATGACTTGTTTGGTCCCATAGTCTTCCTTTTCTTTTGGTGTGATTCCATCCCTATCTTTCTCGTAAGAGAGAATCATAAACGTGATATTCAGTGCAGTGAGAACCGTCACAGTGAAGAACCTCAGTGGTCTCCAGACTCTGCCTTTCACTGTTGGTTCGTCAATCCCGTTTCCGATCCCCAAGGTGGTGGACAGGAACATTAGAAAGATCACCATGTTTATCCAAAGTTGCTTATCCACCTTCTCTACTTCTTCCCCTTTCTTGCCATGTCCCGCAATGAATGCTGCGATGTGAAGTACTAGGACGTGTATTGACACGTAAACCTTGAACCACCGCAAGACCAAGCGTGGTCTCGGTATGGCGGTAGTTAGATTCCTTCGAGCTGCAAGAAAACGAAAATGCAATGAAAAGCACGTACGATAGCAAAAGGAAAAATCTGTTACATCCACGAGGGTAAAAAATCGGTTACATCCCAATACACCACAAAGAATGAAAATCATGTTCCACTGCCACGAATTTCTTTAAACTTGACATACAGTAACTTTTAGCATAAAGTAACTTTTACAAAAGAAAAAAAAATGGTAAATTTTATAGGAGTGCGTACGATACATACCCAAATAAAGGGTGTGTATTTTATAGGTGTCCCCTTGGAAGTTATTCGGTTGGGTAAACAAAAACAAAAAAAAAAAAAGAAAAGAAAATTGCCTAATGAGGTTTTCGAAAGGATTGATGAGGTAGCTTATTGTCTAGCACTGCCACCTAGTTTGGCTAAAATACATAATATTTTTCATTTATCGATGTTGATGAAGTATGTCCATAGCGTATCCTATGTGATCGATTATGGGCCACTACATGTTCATGATGACCTAACCTACAATGAACAACCTCCTAGCATGACGAAATATATTTCAAGGGGGAAGGATGTTACTCCCTAGCATTTCTTTGAATGATTTTATTGCAATTTATAAATTGAGTGTTATGACTGGGTCTTAATTAGTTACAATATAAATTTTTCGCACTGTGGCTGTTATTGGTATGACTGTAATTTCTGGAGTACGGATAAAATGGTGGTACGTGTTGATCGTAGGATTTTATATTAGGTTAGATTATTACAAGTAAATATTCGTAAGTATCTACTAAGATTTTGATTAACGAATTAGCTATTATTAACGAATATCGTAAGCCAGGGAGTGAAAACGTAACTGGACATGCATAGCAAGGAAAATAACAGATTACCAGGTGGTGCGGAGGGCCTCTCCTCTCGCTCATCTCTTAAACCTGCAAAACCAAATATTTTAAAACAATTCAATTTCGTCATCATAATGTTTTAAATTCATAAGAAATGCAACTATATATGCTTAGCAGGTATGGAACTATATATGTAGAGGGGTGTAGCACAAGCTACTCTAGTTTTACATGACTGGAAGTATTGGTAACCACCCCATCGATAACGGTTTTTTTTTTTTTTTTTTTTGATAACTGGTTTTTTTTTTTTTTTTGTCATTCGTTAATCCTAATCGTATAAATGTCTATGGTGAAATAAATGTCGGATAACCGAAAAATACCGCAAGAGTTTAATAACAAAAGAACTTTCAAACCTGGCGAGTCAACAACATCGTCTTGAGATGTTTTGTCCTCTTCTTTTTCCATGGTCCCCAGTCTTTCCCGCCCTGCAAAAACGATATATTAAACTTATGATCTTCTATTCATTTTCCACAAAAAAAACCCATCAATCTATAATTTTCCACGACATATTAAACTTACCAAGCTTGACAAGTGGAGGTCGGATGACCTCTGCTGTGGGCTGGTCTTGATGAGCCTCGATTTCAAAATTCACCATCTCTGCAGCCATAGCGAGTAATAGTGGAGAGAGAGAGGGAGAGAGAGAGATTGTGGGGAGGTTTTCCGAATAATAAGTGGACAGAACTGCGGCAAAATCCCGTCAATGGAGAATGTAGGGGTATTTATATATGTTAGAAATGGAAAGTGTACTTGTGGAACTCTGCGGAGGAGGCGCATCGAGAAGTGCGGGGAGCTTGAAAAAGCATTCCAACTTTAGGGAAAAATTTCATGCCATTGATATTTTACCGGGCTTCTGGTTAACGGAGAGAGAGAGAGAGAGAGAGAGAGAGAGAGAGAGAGAGAGAGAGATTTGGGGGGATTTAGGGGAGTTGATTGTTTGAAGGAAAGAGAATTGAAAGTTATCAGAAATTTTTATGTGGTTAATATTTGTTAGGTATTTTGCACATGATTTATGAAAAATAGAAAAGATGAAAATGAAGAGACAGAGGAATGGCTGCATTGGCTGGCGTGTGGGCATTGAATGCCAGCAGATGTGTCATGTGTGTGTAACAAGAAAAAGGAATGTTCTGCCTATATATATATGCAGTACATATGTGTCATGTGTGTGTAACAAGAAAAAGGAAAAGAAAGATAAAGAAGTCAAAAGAGTAGGTGGAAGGCTATTGATGCATATAGCTGTTGGTGTCTTGGGATATGCTCTGGAATGTAATAGGAAGGCAGGTGTGGGAGACATTGGGTAGTCCACCCTCCTTTGTTGACCAATTCTCTTCATCTCTCTAATATATGTATGTGTAAGGCAGAGAGAGAGCAGTGTGTGTGAGAAGAAAAGTGAGAAGTGTGCACAGTGTGTGTGTGTGCAGCGTAGGAGCAGTGTGAGAGTGGAGAGAAAATCTGTGTGAACTTGAGAGAGTTGTGTGTGAGTGTGAGAGTGTATCTCCTCATTGTAAATCTCTTGTTCATAGTGAAAATCTCTCCCGTGGACGTACCCGATTTTGGGGAACCATGTAAAAATTGTTTGTGTTCTTTGTTCAGTTTATTTGTGCGTGTTGGTGTGTGTTTGATCGATCCTATAAACCACTAACAAGTGGTATCAGAGCTTTGGCTTGTTGAACACCACACGCACAGTCTGCTACTATTGGCGAAGAGGGAAAGCTTCTGGTTCTTGGTTCAAAAGGTTGAAGAAGAAAAAGTAGAGGTAAACTACTGTTTTCTCTTGAAGCTTTATTTGCTACAGTTTCACCCCTGAGATTCTGAAAATTTACAGTTTAGGGGTTAGTTTTTTTATGGCGGGGAAAAGTACTGGTTTTGTGGTAGAGCCCTTTAATGGGCATAATGATTTTACTCTTTGGCAACAAAGAGTGAAGGATATTTTGACGAGAGAGGGCTTGGTAAAGGCCCTTAAGAAAAAGAATGATAAACCGGCGGGGATGGAGAATGACAAATGGGTAGAGATGAGAGAGCTTGCAAATAGTACCATCCGGTTGTATCTCGGGAATAGTACTCTCCGTGAAGTTATTAATGAAACTAATCCGGCGGAGACTTGGGAGAAGTTGGAGAGTAGATATAAGTCCAAGTCTTTGACGAATCGGTTGTCGTTAAAGAAACAATTGTATGGGTTAAGTTTGTTCGACGGAGGAAGTTTTAATGAGCACTTGGATGAATTTAGTCGCCTAATCACCGAGTTGGAAGCAATTGGCGCTAAGATTGAGGAGGAAGATAAGGCGATCATTTTGTTGGTTTCATTGCCATCGTATTATGAGCATATTCGGACCACATTGATGTATGGGAAAGACACACTCACGCTTGATGAGGTTATTGCTACACTCCTCTCCCACGAATCGATGCGAAGGAAGGAGAGCGAGAAGTTTTCGGAGGATCGTGTTATGGTTGCATCCGATAGTGGTCAACACCGGGGTAGAAAAACCGAGAGGCAAGGCGGATCCAATTGGAGGGCCCGTTCACAATCAAAGGGGCGTTCACGCTCGCGAGGTGGTGAGTCGCGAGGTGGCGAGTCTCGGTGGGTTGAAACTAGAACATGTTATTTTTGTGAAGAAGAGGGGCACGTAATGAAGTTTTGCCCGAAACTCAAATCAAAGATAGAAAAGGCGAAAGGGAAGGAAAAGTCTGAAGTGTCCGTGGTTGAGAGCGGTGTCCTAAATGAGGATGATGTGTTTACGGTGATTTCCGAAGGTACGGATCATTTTGGTTGGGTCATGGATTCCGGTTGTTCTTTCCATATGTGCTCAAATAGAAAATATTTTTACTCGTACGAGGCTTGTGATAAAAGTAATGTGAGGATGGCGAACAACACGGTAAATAAGGTGGTTGGCATGGGTTCGGTACGGTTTCGGATGACCGATGGAAGATTTGTGAGGTTGACCGGAGTCCGACATGTGCCGGGATTGAGAAAGAATCTAATTTCATTGGGAGCGTTACACTCCAATGGTTGTAACTTCGCATCAAGTGATGGTGTTCTTGATGTGTTCAAAAATGAGAAAATGGTGATGCAAGGAAAGTTGGAAGGAAATTTGTACAAGCTCCAAGGAATTATGAAAAATAGAAAAGATGAAAATGAAGAGACAGAGGAATGGCTGCATTGGCTGGCGTGTGGGCATTGAATGCCAGCAGATGTGTCATGTGTGTGTAACAAGAAAAAGGAATGTTCTGCCTATATATATATGCAGTACATATGTGTCATGTGTGTGTAACAAGAAAAAGGAAAAGAAAGATAAAGAAGTCAAAAGAGTAGGTGGAAGGCTATTGATGCATATAGCAGTTGGTGTCTTGGGATATGCTCTGGAATGTAATAGGAAGGCAGGTGTGGGAGACATTGGGTAGTCCACCCTCCTTTGTTGACCAATTCTCTTCATCTCTCTAATATATGTATGTGTAAGGCAGAGAGAGAGCAGTGTGTGTGAGAAGAAAAGTGAGAAGTGTGCACAGTGTGTGTGTGTGCAGCGTAGGAGCAGTGTGAGAGTGGAGAGAAAATCTGTGTGAACTTGAGAGAGTTGTGTGTGAGTGTGAGAGTGTATCTCCTCATTGTAAATCTCTTGTTCATAGTGAAAATCTCTCCCGTGGACGTACCCGATTTTGGGGAACCACGTAAAAATTGTTTGTGTTCTTTGTTCAGTTTATTTGTGCGTGTTGGTGTGTGTTTGATCGATCCTATAAACCACTAACAATATTTTGTAGGGAGGGATAATCCAATGGTTCAGCGTGTTTTTCTTCGAGCATCACAATTACCGCCAACCCCTCCATTTCGCCCTTATCCCCTTCACGCTTAAAATAGAGAGATTGCACATAATTGCCTGGTGAAAAGAAAAAAAGATACTTAGTTTTGTGGTTGAGCTCATTTTTCTTGGGGCATCCCATCTATAAAATCGGGAGTTCAACTACCGCCAACCCCACCCCGTCGCCCTTATCCCATTTACCCTTAGAATAGATAGATTGTAGATAATTGTCTTGTGAAAAGAAAAGAAAAAAAAATAACGATATTTTAGAGGTTCATGAAATTATTAATAACTGCTTAATCAATCTGATCTGACCCAACGTACCATTTGGTGAGGTTATATGGTTTATTGGTTTAGCAGGTGTGAATGTCATTCTGAAAATTTAAGTACTGGTAGTTCTAGTTCAGTTATTTATTCTCAACTTGGAAACCATGATTAAAACTAAACAAGTAACAATCCTAATCTTCTCATAACATTTTTGAAATAAAATGTCGCATTGGATCAAAATCTTCATTTTATTTTAAACTACTTCCTCCCTCCCATAATGCTTCTCCAGTCTACTATTTTTGTTTTTCTTGTTGTGTGCATTTCGATGGAAAATTTTAGTTTTCTTTGATGAAAATTTCCGTTTTTCTTCTTGCGTGCCACTTTGATTGTTCATCCAACAGTTTAGAATGATTCTTTGTATCCCACCCTTTATCTCACCAAAATCTAACATATATAATAGAAATAATCATGTGCTATATACAATCTCATCAATTATCGTAGGGTCACGTCCCCTTTATTCCCATCGTTGATCCCATATTCCCATCTTTTTCGATCCTAGCTTCCTAAAAGCTCCAAAACTTCAAAAGGCAACTAAATCAACAAAATCACACAACTTGTTTTCTTTTGTTTTGAACATCATAAACTTCTCACGGGGGCATTCCATAAACCAGCTGTAAGAGATTGAAGTGAAATTATCTCCAGAAGCAAGGTCAAATCTATCTCTACTAAGGAAAGAGAGATGGAAAAGAACCAAGAGGGGTCGCTGTTGTTTCCATCTGAATGTTTCTCAAGAAGTCCGACCTGAGGCAATCCAACTAAGCTTTTCATGTTATATAATTTGAATTGGATTGTGAGGCTGTTGTGTAGAATTAGCAGATGGGTTCTGAAACTGCACCAGATGTGAACCAACCATTCAAGTTATTAACCTGTTGTTTAATCTTGTTTTGGAATCCCAATGTTCGGGTTTCTAAAAATTGCACCAACAGGTTTACACACGAACGTGCTGAAGTCATTGTTTTTGTTGGGGCAGCAGAAGTGTAAGTGGATGAAAAAGAAAAAGAACTTTGATGCTAAGTACGAAATCAGGAATTGCAAGGATTTTATTAAGTTGCAAACTTTCGGGATTACAATGATTTGGTTAGATTTGCAGTGCTGCTGCTCCTACAAATTCAAACTAATTTTTTACATGATGAACACCTCAATTTATACTTGCTGTAAGAAATCCCAAGATGAGACCTTACATCTTCCAATACTTCTTTGGGAACTAAAAACATCACCTTGGACTTAACCCTTTTGAGTACTGGCCCTTCATTCCAGATTATTCTTCATAACTAAACTCCTTGGAAATTACAAATTACTCTTTTCAACACCCCCTCTTAGTTTGTAATTTTCAATTGCCTCTTGAACTTCTCGAACTTTTCAGTAGATACCGCTTTTGTGAGGATGTCTGCAGGTTGATCATTCGTGTTGATGAATTCAAGACTGATTTCTCCTTTGTTCACCAAATCTCTGATGAAGTGATGCCTCAGTTCAATGTGCTTTGATCTTGCATGAAACACGGGATTTTTCGTCATGGCAATTGCGGACATATTGTCGCAACGAATGGTAGTAGGCTGCTGCTGCGATTGCTTCAAGTCAGAGAGAATTCTCCTAAGCCAAATAGCTTCACATGATGCGTCTGTTGCAGCAATGTACTCAGCTTTTGCAGAGGATAAAGCAACTGTTTTTTGCTTCTTTGAACACCAAGAAATTAGCTTTGTGCCAAGACAAAACAAATAACCCGATGTGCTTTTTCTGTCATCCAATGAACCAGCCCAATCGCTATCTGTAAATCCAACTAACTTGTTGTCCTCTTCCTTCACAAATAAGAGCCCGTGCATCTTTGTTCCTTGAAGATACCTTAGCACCCTTTTTGCCGCTGCATAATGAAGCTTGCTCGGTTCATTCATGAACCTGGAAATCATACTTACCGAATGCATAATATCCGGCCTTGTATTGGTGAGATAAATCAAAGAACCAACAAGGCTTCTAAAGGATTTTTGATCCACCTTTTCAGCCCCATCATTTTGTTGCAACTTCTCATTCAAAGCCATTGGTGTTGAAACTGGTTTACACTTGTCCATCTGAAACTTCTTCAACAAATCTTCGGTGTACTTCCCTTGAGAGAGAAAAATCTTCCCATTTGATTGCTTCACTTGGATGCCAAGAAAATACTTCATAAGCCCCAAGTCAGTCATTTCAAATTCGTTTTGCATTTTCAACTTGAAATCTTCAACCATCTTCATACTTGTGCCCAAATAGATCAAATCGTCTACATATAAGCAGACCATGAGAAAGTCTTCCTTTCCTCCATGCTTGACATAGAGTGATGGCTCACTTGGGCACCTTTGAAATCCGTTTTGGCAAAAGTATCCATCAATTCTGCTATTCCAAGCTCTAGGAGCTTGTTTCAAGCCATAAAGAGCTTTTCGAAGTCGGTATACTTTGTCCTCTTTTCTTTTCACCTCATACCCCTGTGGCTGCTCAACATATACTTCCTCTTCGAGTTCTCCATTGAGAAAGGCAGATTTTACATCCAACTGAAATACTTTCAGCTCCAACTGTGCTGCCAAAGCAAGGACAGTCCGAATAGTCTCCATGCGAGCAACCAGTGCAAATGTTTCATTGAAGTCGATACCGGGCTGCTGAGAATACCCCTTTGCCACCAGCCTTGCCTTGTGTTTTTTAATAGAACCATCTTCTTTGAATTTAGTCTTGTAGACCCATTTTAATCCAATCACTTCCTTTCCCTTCGGCAAGTCCATAAGCTCCCAAGTCTTGTTATTTTCAATGGTAGTAATTTCTTCATCCATTGCCAATCTTCACACTTTTTCTTTGGAAGCTTCTTCAAAATGCTGTGGCTCACAAGAAAAAAGAGCCATATCACAAGATTCATAAATCTCTCTCAAGGAACGCTCCTTTCTTGGTGGTGATTCCGGACTTTCTTGACATGAGGAACTTGTGGTAGGAAGTCTTGTTGGAGTTGAATTTGGACTTGAATGTTGCAGCTGGTCCTCTTGACTCGTTGGTTCAAATAACTCATACGACATTGGTGTTTGAGAAGCATTTCCTTCCCAGCTCCAAGCTGCCATTTCATCAAACACAACGTCTCTTGAAACAATTACCTTGTTTGACTTTGGATTGAACAACTTGTAGCCATTTGACTCATCACTGTAGCCAATGAAGATGAGTTTTTCTCCTTTCTCATCAAACTTGTCCCTATCTTTGGATAGAATCAAAGAATATGCAATGCACCCGAAAATTCTCAAGTGATCAATTACCGGCTTCCTGTTGTTCCAAGCTTCAAAAGGAGTCTTGTTGCGAACAGCTTTCGTGGGTGATCGATTGAGTATATATATTGCTGAATTAACAGCTTCAGCCCAGAACTTGTTGGGTAAACCTTTGCCCTTTAACATACTCCGAGCCATCTCAGCAATGGTCCTATTTTTTCTTTCGGCAACGCCATTTTGCTGCGGAGTTCTTTTAATAGTGAGCTGCCTCTGAATTCCATTATCTCTGCAATACTCCATGAACGGAGTGTAGATATATTCTCCTCCTCGATCAGTCCGAAGTGTCTTTATTTCATGCCCACTTTGTTTTTCTGCAAGAGCTTTAAACTGAAGGAAAACAGAGAATGCCTCGGACTTGTGAGCAAGAAAGAAAATCCACATCATACGGGTATAATCATCAATGAACAGAATGAAGTATCGTTTATCATTGAGAGAAGGAGTCCTGGTAGGACCACAAATATCAGAATGAACGAGCTCCAATGGAGCCTTTGCTCTCCAAGAAGTTTTAGGAAATGGAAGTCTGTGCATCTTCCCATAAATACAACCTTCGCACACTTGATCTCTCCTTTCGATTTGAGTGAGCCCAATCACCATATTACTTTGCTTGAGCAAATGAAGCCCTCGATTGTTCAAGTGGCCATATCTCAAATGCCACAAGAAAGTATTATCTGGACTTTCACTTTTGAAGGCAATTTTCTCATCAAGTGGCATAACAAGTTGAAATACCTTGTTTCTACTCATTTCAACGACTGCCACTGTGACATTATTTTTCTTATCAAAAATTCTGCATTTTCCATCATCAAAAATCACTGAATAGCCTTTTTGCAAGAGTTGTCCAACACTTAAGAGGTTTTCAGTAAGATTTGGAACATAAAGAACATCACCAATAAGCTTACTGTTACCTCCCTTTGTGCGGACATAAATGACTCCTTTGCCTTTGGTACTGTGCAACTTTCCATCTCCAAGTTTCACTTGCGAAGAAAAATTCTGATCAAGCTTCACAAAGATATCACGATTCCCTGTCATGTGGTTACTACACCCGCTGTCCAAATACCAAACATCCTGAGATTCTTGCTGGACAGTCATGCAGGAAAATAGTTGTTCCGGCTCATTTGTTGTGAAATTTGCTTCAGCACTTTCCTTTTTCTGTTGAAACCAACAATCCCTTTGCGAGTGACTAGGATTTCTGCATTTCTTGCATTTGAATCGACAATCCTTTGTCAGGTGATTAGACTTCTTGCAAATGCGGCAACTAGAGTTGTAATTACCAGCTCTTTGTTGCGGATTATAAGATCTTTGTTGCTGATTTTCTCCTCTTTGATTTGCTTTGCTCTCACCTTCCTTTTGATTTTGTTGCCCCCATGCCTTCTTTTGGAATGACCCTCCTGCTTTTCCTTGCTCCTGCTTGTTTGCCTTGTTATTGCTGAACCGGAGTTTGGTTTGAAAGGCTTGGTCGATAGGTTGGCTCGGCAACCTATTTATTCTTTTCTCATGAACTTGAAGAGAGCTCATCAGTTCATGCATCGTATAGGATGATAAATCCTTGGACTCTTCTATGGCAGCAATCACATGATCAAATTTCAGAGGAAGACTACGAAGAACCTTTAGAACAATCTTCTTATCTTCAATTGTATCTCCATAGCTCCGAATTTGATTAACAATTTCAGCAACGTTGGAGAAGAATTCTTGGGTGTTTTCACTTTCCTTCAGGGCCATATTATCAAAATCCCTCCAAAGAGATTGCAGTTTTAAGGAGATAACCTTCTCATCTCCTTGAAATTCTTTCTTCAAGATATCCCATGCTTGCTTTGCTTTGTCTGCACCAAAGATGCGAGGATAAATGGATTTGCTAACCCCTTGTTGGATATGCCTAAGAGCACTTGCATCTCTCCTTTGATTTTCCTTGTATGTTTTCTGTTGAGCCTCTGTCCAATTGGTAGAAGTCGTGGATTCTGGAGGTTCTGGATAAGTGTTCACGACGACTTCCCAAAGATCTAGAGAAATGAATAAAGTCTTCATTTGGCTGTACCAATAGTCATAGTGCTCTCCTTCAAAGATTGGAACTTGGTTTGGAGAGTATGCAAACATGGTTGGACCATTGGTTGCCATTTGAACCGATTTGACGAGACCAATACGTAAGAAGATAGAATTAGCTCTGATACCAAATTTGTTGGGGCAGCAGAAGTGTAAGTGGATGAAAAAGAAAAAGAACTTTGATGCTAAGTACGAAATCAGGAATTGCAAGGATTTTATTAAGTAGCAAACTTTCGGGATTACAATGATTTGGTTAGATTTGCAGTGCTGCTGCTCCTACAAATTCAAACTAATTTTTTTACATAATGAACACCTCAATTTATACTTGCTGTAAGAAATCCCAAGATGAGACCTTACATCTTCCAATACTTCTTTGGGAACTAAAAACATCACCTTGGACTTAACCCTTTTGACTGGCCCTTCATTCCAGATTATTCTTCATAACTAAACTCCTTGGAAATTACAAATTACTCTTTTCAACAGTTTTTTGGTAGGTGTGAGACAAGGCATAATATGGTTTACAAAAAATAAACAACGTAGCTGCAACACAAACTCTGTAACCACGTTAATTTTCTTGCTCAAACTCTCTTACGAATATAGATCTTTGTTTTCAATCCGTAATGGTAAACTTCTAGTACAGTTCTAGAACGAGAGATCAAAGAATCATCAAGATCTTTCTTTTGTTCCAGCCCTCCAGAATTTTGTAACAGAAAGAAACAGGGTTCTTATGAAAGCAAAACAGAAGTGTTACAAGTAAAATTACGAAGCCATATAACCAAAAAGCTGATGAAATTGAAGAGAAAAATAAGGTATGCAGAGCTTTATCCAGTAATAGCTGTTCAATGTAATTGGAAAAAGTATTGCCAGAAAGGTGTGTTACTGCCAATAGTAAGCTCTCCAGTTTACAGTTGGAGAATTTCTTGTAAGCTTCCCATTGGTTGTAACGTTTCTAATTAATCTGTCTTGACAGAGGAGTAAATTTTTCGAACAAACCACTGGGACGCACAGAATCCAATGGTTCTGATCAGGACAAAGAAAGCATAGGTTCCGAGCAACATATAGCCAAAAGTAAAGAATCCCGGAAACCACCTTTGTAATGTCAAGCTTGGTGAAGAAATAGAAGGTGGAGTACTAGAACAGGTACAATGCAGATGATCCAGCAGTCAAATAAGCTCTCCACCACCAATAGTAATCTTCGCTGCACAACTGGAAGTAGCACAATCACTAACTCAGAACAGGTTACAGGGAGAATAGCAAGTACGACAAAGAGGAAGCCGAAGATGTAGTAGAACTGGTTCAGCCAGATTGATGTCAAGATGAAGAATAGTTCGATGAAGACTACGCCAAAGGGAAGAAATCCCACAAGAAGAAGGGAGAAAACAGGATTCATGCACCTGTGACACAGTACAAGAAAGAAAGGTAAATTGTTTTACTGCTTTATTCCTTAAGGAATTCCCAATAACAAAACTAACCAAATAGCTAACCGATTATTGCCGTACAGACAGACTGATGTTCGAATTCCAGGATTTTGTCAATGCCCGTCAGATCAGTTTGTAAAAAGAAGTGTTTTAAGCAAATTTTGTACATGAAAGCATGTTTGTAAGTAGAATTCAACTTTCATGATACAATGACTGGTCAGGAATCGGGTGGGGGATTTTGTTGGTTTTGACCGGATCCTCATGGCCGGCCTTTTGAAACCCGAGAAACTGCCTAGAAAAACCAAAGGCACCGATATGCCCAACCATAGGAGCACCAAGGCAAACATTGTCGAAAAGGGGAATAGATAAACGCTGTTTTCAAAGCGATTTTCTTCCACTTTGTGCCTTTGAACATTGTGTAGAGACGAGCTGAGGAGTAACCAGCAAATACGCCCATGAAGACCCATAAGAGAACCATGGCTGTCACTAACCCACCTCGATTGGAAGGCGAGAGGAAGCCGAGCAATGTGAAGATGATTGTGACTAAGGTCATTCCGAAAACTTGGATTCCAGTACCAACATAAACACACAGTAAACTGGAATTATTGGGTGGCCTGAAAACATCCCCGTAAACTAGCTTCCATCCGGTTTCTTTGTATGCCTTTGTAAAATCCTAGATCCCCTATCTGAGATTTCGGAGTATCCGACTACCTGAATTTGACAAAAAATTTCAAATGATTATTCCAATACCTTGAAATACCCATCATGACTTGAATGAGCAAGAAAAGTGCCAAAAATATGCCCGAAATGGTCCAGGGAGTATTAATCTGAAATTTGTTCTTGAAAACCTCAAGGGAGGCCGTACGACTCTCTTATACAAGCCGCACGGCTTGTGTACATGAACCGTACGGTTCATGTATGCAACTGTCACAGTTCTGGCCCCTGTTTTCTGACTTCTGGATTTCCGCTTGTCCTCTTGCTTGCACCTGAGCATACCACAGTTTTGATAGGCCTAGGGAATACCTATTTTGCAAATTTCCACCCATCCCATGCAATCCTTACGTTATCCAATGGTGGCACGCATCCCGAGGCGATCCTT
>JADGMU010001106.1:0-32973 GCA_016920895.1 Vaccinium myrtillus | reverse complement strand
ATTGGATATTTTTATGTAATTGATGTAATTCTTTGATTTTTATAGTTTGAAAGAATCTTCAAAAAATTATACCTAATATTAGTTTTTGATACCTATCGATGTCCGAAACTGCTCTTCTCAATAAACCCTACGACACCTGTGGTTCAGATCAATGGGTTACTGTAACATCCCGACTTTTTCCTTAAAAAAAAATATTATTTTTATATAACTAAATAAATTCTTTCATTTTCCGTTTTAAAACTTCTTCCTAATAAAAAATATATATATAAATTATTGTGTCCTACATTTATTTTCGGACTTCTTCAAAAACCATACAACTTATATTTTGTTTTTGTAAAATAATGTTGATCTAATTTAAATGTAAATGTGGGTATGGGTTAGACTATTGGGCTGCCTATTTTTTATACATTTTAAACTTATAATTTCAGTTGGGCTAACTTAGTAAATATCGGAAGTGGACGTGCGATTTGGGTGGAGTAGTTTTTATACGTGGTCGGTTTTATTATAAGGAACAATGTAGGGTTTTGTTTCTATCCGAGAGAGAGAGAGAGAGAGAGAGAGAGAGAGAGAGAGAGTGGCGGAACAAGAGGGGCAGGAGAAGTTTTGGTTTGTATTTTACTTCTCTTCTTTAATTTTCTCCTTTGTTGGTTATGCATTATAGGTCTATTATATACATAGTCAGAATCTTGATTTGTAATCTGTGGAGATGACTGAGTGGGTGTGGTCACCCACGTGATGCTTTGTTCGGCTATGGGGTTTATAGTTGCATGCATATATTTTGAGTTTGTATCATGTAGATAGGAAATCAGTTTGTTTAATATTGGATTTCAAGAGTATCACCGCATGGAATTGTAAAGGTTAATGGAGCCGGTGGTCGTTTGGGGTTCAGAGGTGGAGTTCCATTGGAGGGAATGGTTATATGTTTAGGTATTATATTATTAGTTTTACCAATAGTCTAGTTGTTGGGTTCATACTCTGGTGATATGTTTCTTAGATCTAAGTCTAGCAATTTACGTATTTAATTAATACTAGCATAGGTTTGAATATTGTATTAAATAGTTTTGCCAGTGGCCTACTTAGTTGTTAACATGTGATTATTTATGATTTTCGTATACCTTTAATTCAGATTAGCGAGTACTCAGAGCATTGCATTTTGGCTATCTATTGTTCCGATCGAGGTGAGTGGTTAAGCATGTGATCCCTTCATTTGGAATCCTCTTGAGCCTATCAATTTCTTGACAAATTCTTTTGTTCATTGTGATGGATAAATGTTACCTTATTCGTGGAATATTTATTGACAATTGACGTACCCTTTGGCATACAAGGTTAATTGAAATACTTGTTGTGATTGGTTGATATTAATTTTCATGTTTGCTCTTTCCGTGATATCTCCGTTTGTCGTTGTTCTTATGTGATTGGGACCATGTATTATATTTGTGAAAGTCCAAGGAAAAGACCCGGGCGCCATCCTGTGGTGACTTTGGCCACTAGGGAAAAGACTTGTGAAATACCCTGTGACTCTAGTGCTCAACGGATAGGGAAAAGACTTGTGAAATATCCTGTGACCCTATTCCGGATTGGCTTAGGGAAAAGACTCAGGCGCCATCCTGAGGTGACTCTAAGTACGGTGTTGGATCCAACGGGCTAAGCCCTGAGAAAATATTTGGCATTTGGCAATGGTTGTTATTATTATGGTTCCCACATAATTTGATTGAGACTCCAATTTATTGTTATTTGTCGTTCTGGAATTCTTGGACAGGCTGATTGGTTCAACGCATATTTTGGTGAATCGATTATTGTTCTTGTTATTCGCTAATCAGATATTCATATCCTTGATACCACTTGCTGAGCCACCGACCTTGGTTATTTGAAACCATTTCCTTGCCGCCTCAATTATCTTTTGTTTAAACGTATGCCACCTTGCGTTTTTTTACCCTTAGCATGCTTAACTATTCACTGAGTTGTGAGCTGACGGATTTATTCCACATTCTTTTCAGGTTAGTTCAGGGAGCATCATAGTGGACTCTGAGACAGTGTCGGGACCCACTGTTTGGACCTCTAGGGCATTCGCATTATCATTTTCTTTTAGTTTTGTTAACAACTTCCGCACTTTTGTTTCTTTAGAATTTTAGTTAATAAATTTGGAGTATGGAGAATTTGAGATATTGTTCACTGGCTACAAAAAAGTTGGTTTCGGTTTCCAATTAAATTTTATAATTCAGGATTCAGTTTGATTTATTTGGGTTGTGAAAATTATTATTTTTATTTTTCTTTTTGTATAGGCTTCGTGTTCCGAGAATTATTTCTTGGTTCACGGCCGGTCATGCTCCCGGATTTGGGGCGTGACAGTTACTGAGCATACAATTGTATAACTTTTCTTGAAAATTCTTTCAAACTACCTGATCCTGAATTCTGAATGAAAATCAAACGAATTAGATCAATTACATAAAAATATCCAATGGGCCTGATTTTTTTAAAAAACACTTAAATAATTATTTTAAAATTATTTAACGGTTCGGATCGTTTATGTGGGACTCGAAAATGGATCCCACAAGATCCCATTTGGCAAACCACTTGGGTTGGCCAAAAAAAACTATGTCGTTTCAATATGCACAGCAGCTGCTATGCATGTACCGCACAGCAGCATCCCCCCCGGCGGAGCTGTAGAGGGGCTAGAAATTTTTTACATATTATAACTTAAAAATTACTATACTAATATTTGAAAATCTAAATAATTTTGATTAGACCAAATCCAAATAATTTTGATTTGATCAAATCCAAAATTAAAATTTAATATTGCATTGTCATGGAAAAAAATTTCAATTTCTTTCCTCGACGAAGATAATCACAAATTAGCCTTGTAGTTGTTGGCCGAAAAACAATACTCCCTCCGTTACTTAAAAAGAGTAATGTATTTTCATTTTAAGTTGTTCCTAAATAAATGTGATGTTGAAAAGTTAGTGAGTAAAAGTTGGTAAATTTTCTATTTTGCAGTTAAAAGTAGATTCTTTTTTCAAAAATTAGTGAGTAAAGTCTAATGATGATGTCTCCATCAAGGGCAATAGTGGAAAGTGAATGTAAAAGTTGATGTGAAATATGCAATGATGATATTTTTTTAATAAGATGGAATTACAAAGCTACATACTTAAAAAAAGGAACGGAGGGAGTACAATGTCATATAGTAGAATATAGTAATGTACTATAAAAACTACACCACATGCTGAAAAAGTTTTTGTTAAGTTGGTTCCCCTTAGATTAACTATGTTGCACACACAACTCAAGTACACATGCTCAAAGGATTTGGGGGGCCATGCACGCATGAATTAGATGGGGAACTCATGAACCATAAAAATTGGTATGTGACCTTGAAATTCTTACCAATCATATAGAGTCTATGCATAGCATGATTTTTTGACGATGCACTTATTCGTAACTGTACTTAAAAAATACAGTACTTAAATATGCAAGAAAAAACATAACATTTCCACGATCCATGCCTTGCACCATACCCTTTTTAATACCTCCATCTAAATTTATACTTTATCTGTCCGTGTTTGTTTGTCCATTTTTACTATTTCACACCTTTAAAAAATTGTATATATATTTCAATACGAATCTCTAAAAATATTCTTATTTCATGGATTTAAATTAATTCTATTACACAAAATTTTCAAAATCATGAAACCAGATATAGACAATTTAAATCATGACACGAATACCGAAAATAGACCAACACACGAACAGATGTGTCCGTAAAAATTGGTCTCTTTTGGAGTCCTCTTTCGGTCCACACTGGTCATGTAGTATTTCTCTTAATATAAAAAAACTGGAAACATTTTTTGGGTGTCGAAACGGAATTGAAAGCTCTCCTTATTTAATGCGAGTCTGTTGATCACCAATATCATCTTTAGGCTGCAACTTCTCTCCTCTTTCAATTACCCCATACTGCATCACTTCCTTGCAAATGCAATGAACTCCAACCAACAACCACCCTCTCTCTCTCCTCCTTCCCTCTCCTCCTCCAGGTTCTCTCTCTCTCTCTCTCTCTCTCTCTCTCTCTCTCTCTCTCTCTCTCTCTCTCTCTCTCTCTCTCTCTCTCTCTCTCTCTCTCTCTCTCTCTCTCTCTCGGGGTTTTAAGTATTGGTCGTCATGTAACGGATTTCGGACCTCTGATACCGTTATTTACGTATCGGCCAATAGTGCGGTATCGTGATTTTAAACCATGCTCCATGTCTTTAACAGCGTAAGAGTAAACGATTAGGAATCTTTGTTATAGAATGTTCAATTTGTTCTTACAACAGGCTTGATTTAAGGTATTGTTTTTTTTGTGGGATGGTTTGTTATAATTTCCGGTATCTCTGTATTTATTTTTTTTTATGGAAGAAAAAGAAATCAGTTTTGAGGCATTAACGTTTTAAAATTTCAAAACCTCAGTTTACAATGTTTTATTCTTCCTCCATCCCATATTGTATGTCCACTTTCACTATTTGGGACCTTCTATAAAAGGGACCTAGTGGGAATTAAGTTTCAACCCCTTGACCTAGTGGGAATGAAGTTTCCAAAATGTGAATTAGAGGTAATTTTCCGTCTACAAAATTGTCTATATGTTTCGATTTATAATATTTTTTGTATGCATTATGGATCTTGTTTAATAGATCTCAATTAGCTTTATTAACAATGTTTTCGAAGTTATATAAAATATTATAGATTGTGAGATAGAGAATTTTTTTTAAAGAGTACGTATGTCAAAATTGGACAAACAAATTAGGATAGTACAAAAGTTCTATTCGTGAAACAAACTAAAAATGGAAGTTTCTAATTCTGAAAGATATAAAGGGAACAAAATCCAATAAAAAAAGGAAGGTTGAAAGAAGAAGAAACGAGTATTTACAAGGGAAAAAGAAGAACAATAGTTGCGCCAACCTCGTGGCATTCCAGAGTCCTCCAACACCTCGCATTTACATGAGCCCCTACGACTAACTGTCTGAGACTCATATGTAAATGTGTGGTATTAAAGAGCTCTGCTGTGTCGTTGAATAATTACTCAAGGCTAAATACCCTGTCTCATTCTTATTAATGAAAAAGACATAAGAATGTGACGGAATGTGAATTCTTTGTCTAAATTTTTAGATTTTCTTTATGGAATAAAAGGAAACATGATGTGTACTACACCTATTTAGAATATAATGTAGATATATAGACACAAACCAATACTAAGAGCAAAAGCAGCAGCTTCTGTATATGCCATTTTTCTCTATTTTTACCGAAGAAAAGGGAAAGTTCCAGCTGCATCAGCTTGTCTGCTTTAAATTGTTCCACTTCCTCTCTCTCTCTCTCCTCTAGTCTTTTGACCGCTCACCTTCTCTCTCTCTCTCTCTCTCTCTCTCTCTCTCTCTCTCTCTCTCTCTCTCTCTCTCTCTCTCTCCCCCCTCTCCATTAATAATATTTTAACTGAAAAAAAGGTAAAATAGGTAGTGTTGGAGTATTTATAGAGACGTGAATAGATAAAATGAAAATTCTACACTGTTCACAAGCAATTTTAGAGAAGTGATGCTGCACTTGCTCTAATAGTGGACTTTTACCATATGATGATGCGGAAAGAATTTAATTTTTTTTTTTAACGGCGGAAAAATTATTTATTACTCGTTTTTACTGGTCCAACCAGTCTTGAATACCCTAATAATTTTTAATCGCGCTATCATCTATTCGTAAGTGCTTCAATTTCTAAATAATTTCTCAGTTTCCAGCGTGATTTTTATTATCCCTGAAATCTCTGCAAGACTGAATGCATACAAAACACAATCGTTTCAATGAACGAAGTGGTAAATTTGGCACTTCCGAAGGATATTATTTATGGATGAAGTAAGCCTCGTTCCAGTTAGCATAAGACGCTGAAAGCATATTCTTTATGGTCGCTTTCCACGGCGCCTTCTTCATGTCCTACCCTAATTGATATTCAATCTATTTACCAAAAAAAGAGAAAAAAGAAAAGTTTGAGATTCACTCTGCTGATCTTCAAAGTTTTCTTGAGATTTGGACAAAATGATCTGTTTTCCAAATACCCATCGTTGAGTTTCGTGAGGAGTTCATTTTGCCTTTGTTGATTGCACGACCTTCGAGCAAGGAATGGCTTCTTCTTGAGTAGAGTCCATGGAATCTGAATTTCTGGATGCTTTCTCATTTGCCAATGAGTCCCTGAATAATTCTCCAATAGTCTGCTCTCTGTTGGTTTATTTTCAACGATTTCTTGGGCTTGCAAAGTTTGTTTGAGTTCCCTTTGATCTTTCTCTTGACACATCTTACAGACTAAGTATCCTTCTCCTTGCGTTTTTGAGTCCTAAACAAGTCCCTGGCCTTAATTTTGTTCTTGCAAACACTTAGATCCCTTATTGAAGGATCCACCACCGGCACTGCTTTTGTTAGGACCTCATCTTATTTCCTTTAACGACTTGTTAGAATACCCCAATAAACGCTTCCTTTGACCTGTTATCTCAAGCCTCTTCAATCCTTCACAAATCTGTCTATCGGATTTGTAAATCTGCCAAAGTTTTCAATGTGCAATGTAAACAATATACCATATTTATATATTGATTGATGTACAAAATTTAGTATGTTCGTCAAAATTAGATCTTACATTGTAAAAATAAATGCGAAACACTAAACAAGGTACAATTAGTTCTTACGTGGTAGATTTTGCGAATAAACATGTTAAAGATCATGAAAGTGATCCATGTTAAACATGGTACATCCACGATTTTGAATTTTTTCCTAATTTCCGTTTGAAATAGTCAATCGCCCCTAATTTTAGGATTATGGCTATGTAGGAATGAGGCTACCTTTTCTGGGGTTGCGGTTAATGCGAGGCAAGCGGTGAGCGTGGCTATGGAAATACCAATTTTTTTGGGCGCCATCTAAGGAGGGGGAGAGAGTATGTCCAAGAGGCTTGGGGAAATACAGAATGTAGAAAATGGAGCGTGGCAATGGCCATCAAAGGGAACGTTTAAGATAAACTTGGACGGTGGGATCAGTTGCGACTCGAATGTGACCGGTGTTGGGATTGTGGTAAGAAGTGTGCGGGTGTTTTCTTGGCAGCTAGGACTGTTCCTGGGCAACACCAGGTTTCTCCACTGGGGATAGAGGCGTTAGCAGCGTGGGCTGCTCTACCTATGGCCGGAGAGTTTGTGGAGCACGATTATCATTGAAGGAGACTCTCAAAGGCTCATAATTGTCATCCTGGATAGATAGAAGGCCCCGGTGGAAATCGGAGTGGTCGTCGCCGACATCAAGCGTATGAAAGAGCAGTTCAGTTCTTGTTCTTTTTTCTTTGTCAGACTCAGATGTACTGTTAATGGTGTGGCACATAGCTGGGCTAAGAGAGCTGTCCTCTGTTTCTACAGAGGAACGGCTGCCTTTTTTGAGTTTTGTTTTGTTATGACTTTGATGATACGAACGAAAGGGTAGAACTCACCCTTGAAAACTGGCTTACAAGGAGAGGGTGCCCAAGAGCTTATATATGCACAAGACCAATCCCATACCAATCCCATCAAAGAAAACAACCGAAAAAATCTCAATCAATAATCCCTTAATTCAGACTACTCAAAGGAACTATACCCAAATAATTCAAGGCAAAGGAAGAGTCAAAAGACAGAACATGCTACAACTGGAGAGGGAAGTCCCACAAAGTAAATATCATGAGTATTATCATTAAAGCAAACTACAATTGTACGATTCAAAAACAAACTATTGGCCTGACAGAACATATAACCGTGCAGCACCATCCATTGGATCTGTAATTAAGAAAGAAGCAAAACAACCAATTCAATAAGCAACTATAGACCAGAACTTGTTTTGCGGAGTAAAAGAAAAAATGAGCTGTGTTCAATCCTGGGATTTAGTATTCAACACAGAAACAAAATAATGGTTTCATACGTATAATTCAGAACTCTTTTATTTGACGCACATAACTAAATTTCTTCATACGGTTACATGAGCCCGTGTTCAAGGCCAAAATAAACTAATTTTATGTGTCAATACTTCATAATTACGGTCTACCGCATACTCTACATCTGTCTTGATCAAAAAAAGATGCATGAATCCACCAGCTAATTATGAGACCATTTGACAGAAATTAAACAGATTATCACGATTCAAATATGATTATACCAATCTCAATTTTAATGTGAATTCTTCTGTTTCATCCTTACCAAGTATAGACACAAGGAAGTACTAAGACAATAATACTGAATTGGAGATTTCATACCTCAAATGTTTAAAACATTTTGCATGGAGAAAATGCCCGAAGTGGTAGAAGGTCACTTAACCCATTTGTTGAGATGAATCGAATTGGAAGACACAGATGAAATGTCATCACAAGATTTCTCGAGCAATCAGTTGAGATTTCGGAAGGCCCCAGAATCGACTTCAACAATCTAGAAGATGAAACCAACAAGAGTTCAAAAAATAAGGAATCCCAGTAATAATTTAAAACTAGCTACTATTTGATTCGCCAATAGCTGGATATTATATGTAACAAAGTAAAAGCAAATGGCTCAGCTTCATAAAGTTATTAGACCGTCTATAAGTCACAAAAGTTTGACGTAAAACTAACAAAAGCGAATTTTTTTTTTTAAGAAAGACAAATTTTAAAAGCGACTTTTAGCTGACTTATTTTGGGAAACCTAGCCTTAGTAATTCGTACATATAGACATTAGGGGAAAAAATCACATGGATTGCACAAATCAACCACTTGTATTTTCTTAGGGACCAAGAAGTTGCAAGTTGCATGCCAGACATAAAAAAAAGTACTCCGTATTCATTACTAGCAACGTAGAGATACTGAACTATGAATGCTTTGATGCCGTAAAGTAAATAAACTTGATTCATGAAAAGCATATTAATTGCCCAGCCTGGCAGCCTCCAAGGGTTATTGATCAGATCACTATGCCAAAGCCAGGGCAATAATTGTTGGGTTAAAAACAATACAATGAGCCGGGGGGCCACACCACTTGGAAATGGCTCTGGAGCTCCAAGTTTGGAATTGAAAATTTTGCCACAATCACTTATATTTCATATCAGACACGACACTATGATATTTACCTCTATTAAAAAAAGGCTGAAGAATGGTTTTGGTGAGGGGATTATCCCATTCCAGAGACTCCCACCATTCTTCATCCGCTTTAATAACCTCGAGAGCACGTGGTGCTGTTGCTTGCTGGCTATCCATGTGCAGGGAAAGAGGCAGTCTCCTTACCATCGGACACTTTCGTACAATCACTTCTTTTATAGATTGACACACCATCATGCCATTATATATGGTCTTCAGTCTTGGTAGGACTTCTAGCTTTAAGGTCTGAAGTTTTGGGAGATTGATTGTGTCGCTATAGTCTGGACGACGGTCCCGATTACTCATCTCTTCTTTTCCGAGTATAATGTCCTCCACATTGTCACAGTCCCAAACTCGAAGTGTCTCGAGGTTTGGGAAGTTCTGCAAAACTTGGACGGGAAAAATATACTTCATATTGTGACAGCTCCAGAAGTACAAGTATTTAAGATTAAAAGAAATGTTGTGCGGTGGGGCAACTCCATCAAAGAGTACCCTAAAGCTGGGTAAATGTTCCAAGTGAAGTTCCTCAACAGTTCCTAGAAAAATCTGGCCATCTTTTGAGAAGGATGACGACGAAAAGATGGACTCTAACCCATTACCGCAACTAACATAACATACGCGTAAATCTCTGGCATCTTTCAATGACGAAATAGCTGATATGTTAAAGAGATTGTCAAACTCGAATCCATGAAGTTTGAAGTAGTCCATGTTGGCAGGGAACACTCTCTGATAGACTCCACTTACAAGAGGTTTGGATCCGGAAGTGATCCAAACTACTTTTCCGTTAAATTTCATGCCTATCATTTCTAAGTGTTTTTCATCTCCCACCAAAAGCCAGTACTTCTCCAACCCTTGCCAGTGCTGAGATGTCATATAGCTAGCAAGCTCCCGTACGTTGTCAAAATGGACTGCAACAACTTTTAATTCCCTCAAGCTCAGGAGATCTTCTGCTGAAACGAATACATCGGTCCCATCCATTCTTAGGAGTCATAGTTTTGAGAGCCTGCGCAACTTCCAGGTAAGAAACATCCCCAGCTTAAAGTTATCTGAGAGGTCGAGTTTTGTGAGATTAAAAAGCTCTTCTATACCTTCGGGTACTTCTTCAATCTTACTATGAGTCAGTGTAAGCACTTTCAGAGCCTTCAGCTTCTTCAATGACGGGACATAATTTAGGCTTAAACAATTCTCCAGTATTAGAGCATGCAAATTTTCCAAGTTGGAGATGGATTCTGGCAGCGACTCCATTCGCTCATTGTAGGATAAATCCAAAACCTCAAGACAATGCATATAGGTGAAGAAAGAATCTGGAATCTCCGCGAAGAAATTGTTACTCAAAAGTAATGTCGTAAGCCGAGGGCAGACTGGTGGTGTAATTGGAAAATAACTTATCTCACTGCCCATGAATGAAATCCTCACAAGATCCTCAGACCAGTGTTCATATGCTACGCTATCCACTCTCTCTCCAGCTTTTACCATGAACCGAGGACTACTTGCTGTTATTTTGAGAGCCATATCTCTGATTAAATCATGAATTCGAATGAAATAATCGCCATCATTATTGATAAAATGCTCCAATAGACTGGTATTTGTTAGTTTGGCCAATATAGTGTGACCCTTGTCAAACTGTGCTTCTACACTGTCCATATCAGCAATTAATTCCTCCGCAATCCAATGCTCTATCAGCCGTTCCGCAGGAATGCTATGGTCTTCCGGATACAATGAACAATACAAGAAACAATTCTGGAGCATCTGATTTCCTAGGCGATTATAACTAAATTTTAGTTGCTCAAAAACCTCACTTTCAGCATCGCTGGCATTTTTTGTCGAGCAGATCAATTCGGTTAATGCATTTCTCCACTCATGTCTCCACTCACGGGTTCCTTCTAGTCCCCGCAAGCTTCCAGCTACTGTAACAATTGCAAGCGGCAAACATGCACATTTTTCGGCAATTTGAGTTGCAATTTCTTCCACTTCTGGAGCAAGCACCATGACATCTATAATGGCGTTGCTGAGAAATAGTGTCCACGCTTCTTCCTTCGTGAGAAGTTTCACTTTAACAGGTTTGCACCTCATCCCTTTACATACTTCAACCGATCGTGTAGTTAGCACCAGTTTACACCCGTTAGATCTGGTTGGCTTCGGAATACCCACCCCCTCCAGAGGAAATACCTCCCATAGATCATCTAGGATAAGGACGCACTTCCTCTGTCGGCAGAGCGCTTCTTGTAATTGCTTTGCTCTTTTTTTCACGTCTTTGTCATCCAACCGACTCAAATTTAGCTCCTTAGCTATGTCACTTTGTAGGTTTATAATGTTGAATGGTTTAGATACTGTAACGCAGAAAACAACATCAAACTTGCCTTCTACCAAGAGCCGATTGTGAATGTGCGTCATGATGGTTGTTTTTCCAACTCCCCCCATCCCGAAAACTCCAACCCGTCTATGACTATCCTCATCATTCATCAAGCATTCCCAAACTCTCTCCACATTCCTTGCCTCCGTGGATTCAACAAAATCTTCCGTTAGGGGAATCAACATTTTACCAGTTGGAAATTCATCAAGAAGCAAACTATTAAAAGCTCTGCCCTTTTCTTGGAGTTCTTCCACCTCTTGAATCTTCTCAATTACATTTGAGAACAAATTCCTTTCTCCACCTACTTCTTGCTGAAGACTTTGCACATCATCCTCCAACCGTTGTACATTTGCAAGCCAAACTTCGACTTCTGTCTTTCGTCTTTTACATAGCAGTTGCTCTGCACTAGTAATTTGTTTATTTATATCGTCCTTTTGAGCGCTTAAGTACTCTACCTTTCTCTTGAGACTTTTCATGCGTTTGTCAAGTTCCTGCAAACAAAGAAATACCAAAAACTTGTGGTCATTAGGAAATCATGAAGGATACTTTGATAGTACTCTCATGATTGTTCGAACGAAATTTTAATTTGTATTTTGCACAAGAGAAAGAAACGTAACAACTTGCAGCAATTTGTTGTTCGAAAATTCATGCAAATTTATTTTCATTCCATTTGATTGCTTCCCTTCACAAATCCAAGATTCAAGCATTAGCATTACTAAAATAAAACCATAAAGCTACATGCTTGCAAAATTTGAGTAGAGTTGTGTTTTTCTTTCAAAAACATAACTCTATTTGATCTACATTGTCCAGGACAAAAGGAAAAACTCCAACATCCACCACCAACATCATTTACTTTGCACTCTTCAAATACTTCTCCTAAAGTATTTGAAAAAAAGTTTGTCTTTCCAAACGAACTAATTCATTGGGTCCTTTGGCAACTTTTCTAATATATGGAAGAAAACAAGCTCCCGTACGTTGTCAAAATTTGATTGCTTCCCTTCACAAATCCAAGAGCCAAGCTTTAGCACTACAATAGTAAAACCATAATACTGCTACATATATACTCCCAAGACTTGAGAGTAGATTTGTGTGTTTCAAACAATAAGAAATCCGGAGAAAACCAATCTTGTAGGTCACCTAATGGAAATAGTTGGTCAGTTTGGTCCACATCATCGAGGACAAGAGGAAAACCTCCTGCCTCCATCACCAAAATCGTTGCCAAAAAAAGTTGTCTTTTCCAAATGAACTGATTCATTGGCCATTTGGCAACCTTTCTACTATTTGGGAGAAAACAAGCATATATAGCATCATATCCCAGAACCAGGACGGGCCCCAAAATTTGTATATGGTTGAAAATAAAAATGTTGTATATTGAAATGGTTGAGATATAATCATATAAATAAGAAATTACTCTCAAATTAATTTTGGTCAGTAATCCTTCAATTTGATCATTAATAATTTCTCCTAACTGCTTCATAAAACCTAACCAAGAACAAGTATATATGCATGTGGTCGACCAGCTTGGTTTGAGAATCTTTGCTTACTTGATGGTCGACAACCCTGAGGTGCTTGCCGCATAGCTTCCTTTTGACTTCACCAACAATTTCGTCAATGAACTTGGCTTCGTACCTTAAAATTTAATTTAATACGAAAAATGAAGCACAGTACATTAGGAAAGATTCAAAGGAAGATATCAAAATTTCACGCAGATATCCAGTCACGTGACTACTTCATACATTTTGGCTAATTTTCCTTCTTTTTTTTTTTGGTTCTTTCTGATAAATAAGAGTACAAGTATATTTAAAAGAAGGCATGAAAGGTCATGCCGCCGAGATAAAAAAAACAAGGCAATAAACAAAAAAGCCTTGTGCACAGTAATGACCCTAATTTTTGAAATTTAAATAATTGCTATTTATTTGAATTCTACTTATACGAAAAATTTCTAATCCACACCTCCCGGAAATAAGAAAAAAATGGTTTTTTTGTGTTGCAAATTATTTTTGAAAAATCCGATCCGTCCAATGTGTTCAGAAGGTGTTTTCAAGGGTCCTCGCGAGAAATCTTCAAAAACAAATACCGGGAAGGGCTTGATCCAAGCAGTTTTCGCAAAAAATGTAAATATATATTTTTTGCGAAAACTGCTTCGATCAAGCCCATCCCGGTATTTTTTTTTTGAAGCTTTCCCGCTTGGACCCTTGAAAACACCTTCTGAACACATTGGACGGATCGGATCGTCAAAAAAATATTTGGATCATGAGGTCCGGAAATAAAAAGTCCGGATAAGAAGTTTACCCATATATATATTTTTATTTATGTGATTTAATATGTAGTAGTATGTATTATTAGTAATTTCAAAATTTGACTAGATTTGTTGTAGAACTAATCTAGTGGGAATATACAAACAGTTCGTATTTATGTATTATTAGTAATTTCAAAATTTAACTAGAAGATGAATTTATGAAACAGAGCACCATCGCCTAACCAACCGTACCCTTTTCAAACTAAGGTCTGCATATTCCCAACCTAAAGCAAATCTGTACTGATTTCCCACAAACAAAATCATAAAGAAACCCAGATAATAAATGATTTTTAGTCTTGTTTGCCAAATCCTTCTATAATATAAGAAACAGAGAGGACAATCATCTGAGTTGGAAAAAAAAAAAAAAAAAACAGAGCAAAGGATAAGAGAACTCAACTGGGTACAGACTAATAGTCATGAATTGAAGTATCAATTATGACAATGTATAAATTACCTGTTATTCTGAACCCCGCCTTTCACGCTCGCAACTTTTTTAAGCGCATCACTCCATTCATTCAGTTTCTCCACCGTCACTACCTTTTCGCCGAAATTGAGGTTTTTGGCTTGCTTCTTAATTTCCTCCGGTTTCACCTCGTAGAACACAGGCAAAACGAAATGATCCAATGCCTCCACGCGTTTGAGAATCAGCTGGAGTTCAAACAAGCACGTCGTGGATTTGGCGTAATTTTGCGACAGTACGATGACCGACATCCTCGAGGCCATAATCGCTTTCTCCAACTCGGGTTTGATAAACCCACCCATCGGGATCTCTTCCTCGTCTCTGAATGTAAGAAATCCCTCTCGCTTCAAAGCCTCGTAAAGGTGATCAGTGAATCCTAACCGGGTGTCTTTCCCCCTAAAGCTCAAGAAAACATCGTATGTATCTGTGGATTCAGAATTCGAAGAGGAAGCCATGGAAGAACGCAGAGATTATAGCTTGAGCTACTAGATCCAATTATCAGCATACATATCCTTGTTAGCGAACTCTAAGAATCGAACTGTTTGGGACATCTTTGTGCTCAGAAATCATACAAATTAAAATCTCAAAATACCCACAAACTTCACACGAAAGGCCAAGGGGATAAACATATAATCCAAAAATGAAGAAGAAATATGTGTTTTACCTAGTGACATAATAGCAAGAGACTAGGAAATCTGTACTCGGAGTGTGGAGCACTTGAGAGAAGGCTCGCGAGAGAGAAAGAGATGTTGAGTACTCTACAATGGAGGCAGTTGGAAAGGCTAAGGAAGGAGGAAGAACCGTGGAGTCGAAGATAGATTTAAAAAAAGACTAGAGGCCAAACCGGGCGGTAAACCAAAATTGTTTGCAGCTCAGCAGGTACACACAACTGGGACATCTTTGGTAAAAATAATCGCATTAGGTGAGTAAAGTATATTGTTCTTGTACATATGCAAGACCAAAAAGACTTTAAAAATAGGGCCCTTTTTAAAACTATACTTTCAGACATTTGGTGAGCTCTTTTCACTATCGATCAGATGAATATACCATTATTCTTATTTTTGCTGATGAAGTAGCACGAGACAGAACATATAGCTGCGCAAGGGAAAAAACTGGTTCTAGTAGTGTTAAATTATTCTCCTTTGCCCGAGTAAAAAAATCTCCTATTCTTCTCAATTCGTATCTCCACGTGCATCCGGGCTGCACGTGAGGGGGAGTGTTAAATTATCCCACATTGCTCATCTAAGCCACCCAAGCCTGGTTAATAAATTCTTGAGGTTACTCCACTTATTACCAATTGGTTTTAGGTTGGAACCCTCCGAGAAATTTAACAGTTTATACCCATAACATCTACCCTTTGTCCCCGAGCCTTGTTTATTGTCATTGCAAAGCATAATCTTATGGGGAATTGTTTACTTGTAAATTCAACGGGATATAATTTTTTACCTGAAGGTTGTAGTGGGATAAAAAGTACATAATCACTAAATCTAGTTTAGTCTAAGCATCTAAGTTAGCATAATCAAGCATTCATCTAATGCATAAGAACTTATATCATACGCAGAGAGAATAAAAAAGGTTCAAAATCACTAATGCAAAACATACATCTAAAATGAAAGAACAATCAATGTTTTCATTCCTTTTCCCTAATAATAAATAACAGCGTACAAGACGGGCAAGGAAGCCAAGTTTAAACTAAGGAGAAGTCCGAAAACAGGGTGTTGCTAACCTTATCAGCTTTGATTTCTTGAAGGAGAGGTCAAACAAAAGCTTCCTCAAATTATTTTTAAATGTCAGTAGCAGTAAATGCTGCAAGGTATTTGATATAAAATCTTGGCAATAAAGACATTTAAAAAAGCATGGATTTAAGAAGAAAGAGGAGGAGGAGGCTGAGATGATGCTCTAGCTGACCTTTGCAAACAACCTGCAGAGATGAGTGTCAATACCTTGTTCTTCTCGTGAGATCAAGTTCAAGTGCAAGTTACTGAATACAGCCGTAAAAGTAAAAAATATCACAACTGATGCCTTTTTAAAGACAGATGTAAAAATAATTTGATGATTAGATGTACCTTGTTCCTTGTTTGCCTAGCACTTCAACAAGTGGTTCACCAACTGTTGTTGTTCTCCTTGCTTTTGTGCAGAGCGTAAAAACAGCCCTAAAAAAACAGCTAAAACAGTAAGGCTTTTTGTTGCATTTATGTGATTAGGCTTCACCCATTTTTCGCTCAAGCCTAGCAGTAAAATTTTCTGCCTAAGTCTGCTGAGTACATGGCTGTCTTGGCTGATTACATGATTTCATTATAAAGCTATAGGTAAACCATATTTTCAGGAATAGAGATCACAGCATATAAATATAACTGTTCATGGGTACAAATCTGCATATATACATGTCAGGTAGCATGGAGGCTTAGTACTTTGTTAGATGAATATAAAACTGCAGCTCTTAATCTTTAGCAATTAGGATTGACTGCCAGGCAAAACCTCTGTTCCTGATCAACATTGTTTCTGACCAGCAAAAGTAGAGAGAAGACCTTATTCTAAAATTGTAATCAGAGACTTTAACACATCATAAACTGTCTCTGATCAATATTTTTGGCATCGTCAACTCCAATTCCATTTTTTTTTTCTCCTTTGTGCGTGGTTAACCAGACATTATTCTTAATGAACTATTTTCCAAAAGCAATCTCTACGGATTAAGAGATATGAGAATTGGAAATACTGCCACTAAATTATCCGGTTTCCTTATAAATGATTCCTTTATAAGTACAATATGTGCTAAAGGGCAAGTTTAACCGGTCCTTGTTCTTAATTATCTAATTTCTACTCTTTATATCCATCTAATAGTTGGTAGTAAAGAATGGACACAACACTCATGAATCTCAGTAATCAACCAAAATTTTACTTGTTCCTTCTTATAAATATCTTTACGAAATTCTGTAATCAAGATATTTCAATCATCAGTTATGAAATAAGGAACGTAAAAAGAAGCTGGTGAATTAAATCATATGAGATGAAAGATTTGAATCAGCATGTAATGCTCCAAACACCATCTATATTATATCACCATATGAAAACAGTTACAGCATGGGCCAAATTTTCTGCTGCTAAAAAGTCACTGATGGTGCAAGGCCTATAACATTATGCAGCAAAGTTACTGATGCTGCAGTGCCCACATTTACGTATGCCACAAAAACACGCACCAATTCTTAACCATTATGGTCCAAATAAAGCAAACCATTGCACGAAAATCTGGCAAAAGTAAAAGCATAGCTTTAGCAGTAGCAGACACGAACGCTTCCAGTTCTATCTTTAAAAAGCTGCACTTTTTGTTCAGTAATACCAAGAGTAAATCCGCGCATCCATCCTTAGAAAATATTAGAGTCTGCACCTGAAAATTCATGGCGAGATTGAAGAGCAAGATATCAGCAGATTTAAGCATATGCTCAGCAACAAAGGAATTCCAAACTTCCAGTTCAATAAATCCACCACTACATTGAACACTCCAAGATCTGTTCTTTGTTACAAGAAGAAAACGCTTAATCTGATGTGCTTTCGACCATTGCTTAATCATATCAGGCATTTCCTTAAGATAAAAACACAATGACAGAAGAGAACAGTGCATAGATTATTTCATAAACTAATTAAAATAAGCATTGCAATCATACTCATATCTTCCCAGACCACTTGTTTTCAAACTCGAGAACAATTAGCCAATGCATGAAATGCATTTGGCAGGCATGCTGTTAGCAGTGAAGCTAGCAAAGGAAACATAATCCATCAGACAGACGAATATATGGACCATAGATTTTAAAGATTAATCAACTTTTTCGTCTTACATCCAGTCAGATTGCACAATGCAGCAGTAGCATCCAAATTCTGTTATTCCATGATGACGGGTATTCCTGCTTGTCTATGGCCTATTCCTACCCACCCGAAACACCAACCAAAATGGCTTCTCCATTAGAACAGTACATGTAGCAGTCTGCTCCATTCTGTTGCATTTGCCTCTCATGGTCCATTTTGTAATGGAACATAAAATACTGGCAACGTGATCCCAGATCATCTTCCACGCTCATAGCCATAGCTGAATTCCACATATTTTTTTAATCATAAATGAAAATTAATCATTACCTCCATAAATTATGAACACAAAATTACCAATTAAACATAATAGATAAACACCAGCACATAGATAACAGAGCGCAAAGTTTAACCATCACATTTTCATCCCATCTACAACCTACATAATGTTTTTCAACCCAAAACAGAGCGAAAGATGATTCTCAACAAATAAGAGAGGACTTCTTTTATACAGGGCTTAAGATAGTCCTTGCAGACCAAAATATAGAAGTCTTCCAAGCAATTACAAATTGCCCAGTCCATTTTCATCCATACTTACTTAGTCTAAAGGATGAGTACATCCGAAGGTATCAATATTAGAACCATGATCAAGAGCATGCAGGAAACGATTCTTCCTTTCTTCATATTCGGCAATAGCTTGATCACTGGGGGGGGATTGCCGGGCTGGGACTTCTATAACTGGACGGGGATTGCAGAGTATCCTTCTTCCAAAAGCAGAGTCATTTCAGGGGAAAGATCGGTGTTCCTCATATAGAATCTGTATCAATCACAAGACCAAAAAATAAATTTAAGGGAAAAGGCTGGAAAACAAAAAGGAGAAGGTACTACAGAAGACAAACTGTAATCTACACAATCCTTCACCAATGAAATTACTTTTTAGTGCTGTTGTATCACACGGGAAAGCATTCAATATGTATGTCAGTGTGCAAACTTCTCTCATGAGCAAATATTGAGAACAGTCAGTCTATTTCAAGAAACCAACAAAAGTATTCAAAACATGATCATGAGTTCAATACTTCCACGACACAAGTTTAAACCATACATAATGGATGAGTATTTCCCTAACATCAAATTTATCAATGGGAAAAGCATATTGAGTTATTCTGGTTCATGTTTTATGTTTATAACAACGACAAACGACACCCGGGAAAGTTTTAGGAAAAGAAACAAGGAAAAGCATTTGCACTAACCAAGAGAACATTACAACACGAGTTGAAGCATATAATTCCCAGTATTTCATTATCTGCTTGTCATTAACTTTCTTGTTACATATATAAAAGAAAAGAGCAATGGAACGTAGGCTCTCGAAGAAAAACTTGCATGGCAGCCACCTATTCCTTGTCGTTTTGGGAGAAAAACCAGCCTTCATGGCAGCAAAATGAAAATACCTCACAAGTTCGTTAAACTGTGGCAAGAGTAGTACCTATCTTTATCTCTACTATATCTACTGCCAGGGGAGAGACCAGATACGGAAGCCTTATTTTACGTCTAAATTAACACGCCCACACTTCGACCATTTCCGAGCACCTCATGAGCCATAGAACATGGAGGGCATCTGAAGATTAAACTAGTTAAGTATCATGTATCACACTGTAACCCAATTCACCCAACAATGCGCACAGTCTCGCTCTACTCATGGTTCCAAAATTTATGAACGGATGAGAAGGGCTCTACTAGTCCTTTGCTCAAAAAAGATGAAAGGGAAAGAAAAAGATAGGGAGAATGTGAGGTGATGCCGTGATGGCCCCATTTGTTATTACTTTCTTTTGGTTATTTTATCTTTAATTTGTTTTTGCGAAGATGGAATGGTAGTATGTTACTAATATTAGTTGGATTACTACGACGTCCAACCTCTTGTCCATCCGAGTCGAGCCCTAGCTAGATCCCACGTTTCAAAAAGCGCAACACAACTATTTGGCCAAATCCAATGGTACATTTGGTATTACTTATGACTACCTTTTTTGAAAGGAGGAAGTCAATAATATCTCAGTTCTTTTCTTTTGTTCTTGTTTTCTGCACAAATAGAAGTAAATTGCAGAAGCAAAATGGTAGGAGATGAATATGCATGACACCACCTTCTTTTGAGTCTCCACGCTGAAACTGTTCCGTTATTACCTAAGTCTTACCTTATTTTTGGTACAATAGTAAACATCAGTTTGCACTTAGATACTTTAACTATGTACGTTGGAGGACTGTTTCCTCATTGCCGAATGAATTTACTTTGCAATAATTTTGTTGTCCTTGTAATTCAATGCTTCCAATTTTGCTTTGAATAGTTATTAGGCATTGGATTTACCTTTAACCATTTACACAACTTTTCTAATGAAATCCCTCTGTCCCCAAAAAAAAAAAGGAAAAGGAAAAGGGAAACGGGTAAAACCACGAGTCACAACATACTGCATATAAATATAGCGTCGAATCCCCCTATTCTTTTATGTGTTATTAGCAGCACACATGTACGAATATTTATGTTAAACCTGTCACGTGAATAGAAAAAATAAAAGCCGAAGCAAAATGAAAGAGGAACAATGCAGATCCATGGTCGCAAGACTACAACCACCATTGTTATGCTGCTTCTTTCATACAGATCAATCTTAGCTAAACAAGAAGTTGATAATTATCGTCTGCTCTGCTTCATATGGTCAACATAATAGCTCCTTTTATTGCAAGCTTTCAGTAAATCAGAGATCCAATAATAAAAAATAAAAAAAACATTCAGTAAATTAGAGAGCGACAATGAAAACATTCGGAAAATACTCAAATCAATAATCCCTCAATCCATACTACACAAAGTTTTAAGAACTATACAAGAATACAAAGCAGATGAGTCAAAAGTCAGAACACGATACTACTGGAGATTAAGGGCATGTTCGGTATTGGTTTAAAAAACCGGTTTTAACTTTTTCCGGAGTGGACCCCACATGGCAGAATTCTTTTTTTTTTTCTCTCATCTTAATTTTTAGAAACTCTACTCTAGTGCATACCTAGTTCGAGATGGGTTCGTGGGGTCCACTTCAAAGACCCACACAAATGATCCAAGCCATCCATTAGTTCTAAAGTAATTTTTTGAGTCACTCCTAAAAAATTATCTCATTCGAAAAATTATAAGTGCTTGATCCATCATCTAAGTATGATTCACAATTTAGGATCCTGAATTTTGATAAAAGTCTGAAAGAAAGTTAGACAACTGGATCAAGTACTTAAAGTTGTACGATTGACCTGTTTTTTTTTTTCTGGATGACTCTAAGAAGGACTATTTCTTTTGGTCCAAGACAGAGGACCCAATTTCATTTTCACATGCCCATTTCAAATACTCCCATTCAACTGTTTACCTTTTATGCTAGTCGGTTGGGGAGCGACCCCATTAGAGAGTGGTATGATATCAATACCCGGTGGTGTCTGGCTGCGCCTCCAACGTTATTTCATCAATCACACTAGACTCTTTAACATCCCCTAGTGCCCGGGACATCGTTCAAATAAGGCATATCATCACAGGCATGTCTGAGCAAATCAAGTTTTCAATCTTTCAAACATATTGCCATGGTCTAAAGTATAACATAAGAATATGCAAAATCATTTCTGAAACATTGGAGATCAACTCCCATAGAAAACATGAGTTCTGTATTTTCCTAGTAATTTCACCACAAAATCTCATTCCAAACATTTAACAAAAAACATGAATCCAAGGCATACGAAACTCACTTGAAGGTTGTGTCTAACTTGTCGTAGTATGATCTACTCTGATGCACTGGTACCTATACCAAGCGTTATAGATCGCTACATGTTAAAATTGCTAAACTTGATGTAATATTCGACAGAAGCTAAATCTTATATTAGGCCGTCGAGTCAGCATATGTACTGTTTTCTATAGTTCAACTTTGAGATTTACATATGCTCAATCCTATCATTATTTTTGGAGCTAGCTCTATAAAAATATACGGTTTTAAGATAGAATTCCTACAATCTGCTGGACTTGGGCTCATTGAGGATTTAATTAAGTTAATTCAAAAGCACCCACTTTAAAGCTTAATAGCAGTGGTAACTAAATAATTTCTCATTCCAGCGTCGGCGGCTCTAATTGGCTATCCCTAAACGATTACTGAGATTCAAATACCTCAATTAGGAAGTCAATTACTAGTAACCAATGTCTATTGTGGCGAATTCTGTTGGAAAAAATATTTTGATTATAATATTTATTTTATGTGTGAATGGAAATTGAAATGATTTAGAGTTATATCTTTTTAGTGACACCTGTTCGCTGTGGACATACGCGTCCTTTCGTGAACAGATGTGTCTCTTCACCCTGGTGACTATTCGTAGAGTCACCAGTTTGCCTATATATATGGCATCTTTCATTCTTTTTAAGAGGTTGTTAATTTTCTACACTTTCATTGAGAGTCTTTTCATTAGAGAGAGTACAGACACAAGTTTGGTTCGCCTACCGAACAGATTGGAGTGCTACTTCCGTTCGGTGAAGATCAAGTAGTGCTGGAAGATAGACGTTCATGCAAACCGTAAGCACCGTAGCGGGGGCGAATCTGTCTTAAGTACAGAGTGTTATACACTCGCCTTGATCACCATTTCGTTTCATTGATTTCCAGGTTTTTCATTCCGATTTTATTGCATTCGTATTTTTCGATTTTATCACAAAAAGTAAACATAATTTCCAACAAATTCCAATTGAGTCCCGAATTTTGTGTCAAGAAGAGGGGGTTTTTTATTTTGAAGGATAAATGGGTCGGGTGCCGGAGAGGATACAGGAGAGGGAGAGACGTACAATGGAGGAGTAAGGATGAGAAACGGCTGATTTTCTGGAATGGCAGGCAGCCGTGGCTGCCGATTCCGGCGTATCAAAAGTGTGGGGTGTGGGGTTGTTCCTTTGGAAGTCCATAGGTTACCTATAGTATCAAATATATGTAAATTAGAGAGTGAGAGAGAGATTACCGTGGGAGGAGGTGAAGAATTTCCAGCGAAGTCGGTCGGAAAGGAAGTGGCAGTAGGCGGGGTTTGGTTCCAGGCGTCTTGTATTTCTCTCTCTTTTTCTATTTCTTTCTTTGATTTTTGGTTGTTTCTTTCCCTCCAGATGTCATTCTTTACAAATGTAAGCCACGTTACAACCGTGGCAAATCTTGGCGCACTTTCCAAATTTCTGTCCAGACCAGTCCGGATTTCAGTTTCCGAAAATTCTCAAAAATTCAACCTAAGCTAATTTAAATATGAGGGTTATCGTGGTAATGTCAGATTCCTATAGAAAAATCCCAAAACTCTGAATAGTCTACTGTGCCTTAAATATTGGTAGTCATGTTCGTTCTACACGAGAGATGCATATGTTTTGATTATGGCATTTTCAGCAACCTCACATGTTATTATTACCATATTATAAGGATGAATGCTTGTAGTGTCATGTTTATCTATCATAACTATGATTGATCCTATCGAGCCTTTTCTCAAATAATTAAGCTAATTCAATCATGTCACGTGGGTATTAAGGATAGGGATTTTACACGCGATTCACCAATAATTATGCCAATCTCTTTGTCAATGGAAATTGTTCAGTTTAAGACATCTAATTCTGATAACACCGAATTGGAAATTTCACACCTCAAATGTTCAGAACATTTTGTTAAAGAATATGGCTTGTTGAGATGAATCGAATCTGAAGACATAGATGAAAGGTCATCACCAGATTTGTTGGGCAATTTGCTGAGATCAATCAAAGCGAAAGTCCCGTACTAAGGTAGTCATCAGTTCCCCCAAAAAACGGAGTCCTCAGATTCCTCAAAAAGGTAGTCATCGTCATATTCCTCAGTCCTCTATTCCTAAATAACAGTCCACTACAAATATAATATACTGAACTATAAAGAATTGGATGTCAAAACAAAAGTAAAAATACTCGATTCAAAGAAAAAAATTGATTGCTCGAGCCTGGCAGCCTCCAGGGGTTATTGATCAGATCACTCGACCCAGATATTTAAAAAAAAAAAAAAAGGTAAAAGTCATTATATTTTACTTTTCGGATTCCTTTAGTCGGGGACCTAACAAATTTTTGACGCAAAACTAACAAAGGTGAAAAAAAAATTAATAAAGAGAGAGACTTATTTACGGAGCCTCTGTAAATAAGGAGTTTGCGTGGAACAAATCCAGGCTGTGCATTCTGGATCCAATGGCTCAAATTTATGCGTGAATTTTTTTTTTTTTAAATCTGACATGCTTTTAAGGAGAGAGAGAGAGAGAGAGAGAGAGAGAGCACACTGATCTAGGCCGTCGGATCACAGAATGCACGGTCCGGATTTGCTCAGCGCAAACTCTTTGTTTACGAAAGCTCCGTAAATAAAAGTATTTCTCATTCAAAAAATGACTTTTAGTACTGGATTTTTTGAAAAATCCAGCCTCGGTAATTCATACATAGACATTTGAAATTCCCTTGTGAAAAAAAAAATCTCATGGATTGCACAAATCAACCACCTATATTTTCTTGGGAAAATGACCAAAAAGTGGTGTTAGGAGCAAATAATGACCAAAAGGTGGTCATGGTTTGGAAAATTCCAAAGACATGGTAAGGAGAAAAGAAATGACACATACATGGTAAATTTCGGTTGCAATGCCCAAAATACCCTCACAACAATTTTTTCCTGTAAAACGTAGAATCACTTTCCCCTTTCACTGTAAAACACAGAAACCCTTTCTTCGTCTTCTTCGTTGTTTCAAATCCATCGAGTAAACCTCCCTCCATCTCTCTCGCTCCCTCCCTGTGCAACGCGGTGCACTCTCTCTCGCTCTCTCTGTCTTACCGGAACACGCAGAAGACATCGTTTCCCGTTACACACACGCAGACGACATCGTTTCCCGTTACAGAAGTATTCACGCCGCACCAATCGACGACGATCAGAGCCACTCGAAGCCCTATCGGTTGTCTGTTCGACCTCAACCACTACCCGAAATCGAAGGTTATTCCCTTTCTTTTTTCTTGTTATTCAAATTTCCAACCCGATATGTGTGTGTGTTATATTTTTGTGGGTTGTTTGTATAGAAGAAAATCAACCCACATGGGTTCTACATCCTATCTGTTTGATAAAATGCTTGTGAGAAGAGTGGTCTTTTGTTTTGTATTGGTATTGATTATAAATACTTAGATGAGGTAAATATTTAGATCTGGGTTGGAACCATAGAGCAACAATATATTTTTTGTTCCAATGGGAATTCAGCTGCTCTTATATAACAAGAATCTTGATGCTTCATCTTACTGGTTATTGGGCCATGTCCAAATGACCATTTTATTGGTCGATACTGATTGTGATAGAACTCAGGAGCTTTATAGTTTTGAAGTGTTGTCTATTAAACTTTTCAGTTGCCAGTACATGGGGGAATCTACGTCTGACTATGAATCAAATAGGTAAGCATACAACAGACAAAAGATCATAATAGGCTGTTAACTGGGAATTCCTCTGGAGCTTAGCAATAGGCTATTTTTTGGTGATCAGAAAAAGGGAGAACTTATGGAGCTTAGCAAAAACGGTTGAAGATCTCGTAACACTTTCCTGGTTGCCCGCGAAGAAAGAGAGCGATTCTCTTTTGAATGTTCTCGCTGAGGAACCTCTGATATGAGTATATGACCAATAGCAATTACCACGATAACATGGTTATGCCCAGATGCTAAACTTGTATCCATTGAAAGTTATGACCTACAAACAGAAAAAAACTATGACTAGCATATGTATGTCTCAAAACAGAAGCGTGCATGCGTAGTTTTTCTAGGTCTTATTACTATGGACAAATCCATTTAAATTACAGATCTTTTATTTAAATGTATTACCTATTCATTTCCACTAAATGGACTTCAAGCATTTTTGTCTCCAAGGACAAGTAATATATGTTAGGATTTGACCTGGGATCAACTTTTCTGTCCATACATAGTTGAACTCAAAATTTCAAATGGTGTTAGTTTTAGTTTTCCTTCGAAATCTTATTTGTCACTGCTTGGGAATGATTGTGATAGAAGTGATTACATTCAAATAAAAGTTTCTGTTTAGATGTTTTACCCGAAACCTTCTAAATTTGCTCCTAGGACACATGTTCATTCTCTCTTTCTTCTCATCATGTCTTCTTCTCTCTCTTATTATGCCTTTTGATATATTTTTTTGGTTTGTACAATGTGCCCCAATGCAAGCTCAAGGTGGGAAAGTTTCAACAGGACGTGGGGGAGTAACCTTTTAGACTACAACTCGACATCGCTTCTTACAGTGATGATGACGATGTGCCATAAGAGAGCAGCAGGGGTGAGAATGATGCGGATGAGGACAACAAGAAAGAGGAGGATGGTGAGACATGCAGCCTCTGGCCAAGAAAAACCAAACAGCGATGCTAGACACTTAGGCGGCTTCTTCTCTTTTATTTTCTATGTAAGAAAGTACATTTTATTTTGAAAAATATTTGATTTGACCTCACACTAGCAAGACAAGTTGGACTAACGTGAGTGCAGTGCTTTTATTGCACGGTGCAATGGTTTTCATTTACGGTGCAATTTTGTTGCATACACGGTGCAATTTTGAGATTGTCCGTCTAAAAAGATTTGATTTGATCTCACACTGGCAAAGCAAGTTGGACTAACGTGAGGGCAATTCTTTTGTTGCAAGGTGCAAGGGTTTCATTTACAGTGCAATGTTGTTGCATGCAAAGTGCAATTTTGAGATTGTCCATCCAAAAATATTTGATTTGATGCCACACTGATAAAGAAAGAATCTCAACTGGCAAAGCAAGTTAGACTAACGTGAGTGCAATGCTTTTATTACAAGGTGCAAGTGTTTTTCATTTACAGTGCAATGTTGTTGCATGCACGGTGCAATTTTGAAAAAGACCGTCCAAAAAAATTTGATTTGATCTCAACTGGAAAGACAAGTTAGACTAACGTGAGTGCAATGCTTTTATTGCAAGGTGCAAGTGTTTTTCCTTTACAGTGCAATGTTGTTGCATGCACGGTGCAATTTTGAAAAAGACCGTCCAAAAAGATTTGTATAAGACAGGCAAAACAAGTTATAATATCTCTGTATGTGGACAAACACATTGCTTAGTCCTCAGATTATTTGTATAAGACAGGCAAATTACACTTCAAAAACTAAGCCAGCATGTTGCTTGTTTTCTGACATACAGTGCAACTAAGATTTATACAAGGAGCAACGCCATCTAATGCAAAGAGCAAAAATTATATTTTCAATGATAGAAGCCAATATTGGCCAACCAAATCATTCACGTTAGGGCCCCTAAACAAATTATTTGTATAAGACAGGCAAATTACACTTCAAAAACTAAGCCAGCATGTTGCTTGTTTTCTGACATACAGTGCAACTGAGATTTATACAAGGAGCAGCGTCATATAATGCAAAGAGCAAAAATTATATTTTCAATGATAGAAGCCAATATTGGCCAACCAAATCATTCACGTTAGGGCCCCTACACAAAGTATTTGTATAAGACAGACAAATTACACTTCAAAAACTAAGCCAGCATGTTGCTTGTTTTCTGACATACAGTGCAACTGAGATTTATAAAAGGAGCAACGTCATATAATGCAAAGAGCAAAAATTATATTTTCAATGATAGATGCCAATATTGGCCAACCAAATCATTCACGTTAGGGCCCCTACACAAATTATTTGTATAAGACATGCAAATTACACTTCAAAAACTAAGCCAGCATGTTGCTTGTTTTCTGACATACAGTGCAACTGAGATTTATACAAGGAGCAACGTCATATAATGCAAAGAGCAAAAATTATATTTTCAATGATAGAAGCCAATATTGGCCAACCAAATCATTCACGTTAGGGCCCCTACACAAATTATTTGTATAAGACAGGCAAATTACACTTCAAAAACTATCATAAATGTCTTAGAAACATTGAACAAAGGTCAAGCCTGATGAACCATAATAGGGACTTATTTGACAATATGATATCTTTGTATGTGGACAAACACATTGCTCAATCCTCAAATTATTTGTATAAGACAGGTAAATTACACTTCAAAAACTAAGCCAGCATGTTGCTTGTTTTCTGACATACAGTGCAACTGAGATTTATACAAGGAGCAGCGTCATATAATGCAAAGAGCAAAAATTATATTTTCAATGATAGAAGCCAATATTGGCCAACCAAATCATTCACGTTAGGGCCCCTACACAAAGTATTTGTATAAGACAGACAAATTACACTTCAAAAACTAAGCCAGCATGTTGCTTGTTTTCTGACATACAGTGCAACTGAGATTTATAAAAGGAGCAACGTCATATAATGCAAAGAGCAAAAATTATATTTTCAATGATAGATGCCAATATTGGCCAACCAAATCATTCACGTTAGGGCCCCTACACAAATTATTTGTATAAGACATGCAAATTACACTTCAAAAACTAAGCCAGCATGTTGCTTGTTTTCTGACATACAGTGCAACTGAGATTTATACAAGGAGCAACGTCATATAATGCAAAGAGCAAAAATTATATTTTCAATGATAGAAGCCAATATTGGCCAACCAAATCATTCACGTTAGGGCCCCTACACAAATTATTTGTATAAGACAGGCAAATTACACTTCAAAAACTATCATAAATGTCTTAGAAACATTGAACAAAGGTCAAGCCTGATGAACCATAATAGGGACTTATTTGACAATATGATATCTTTGTATGTGGACAAACACATTGCTCAATCCTCAAATTATTTGTATAAGACAGGTAAATTACACTTCAAAAACTAAGCTAGCATGTTGCTTGTTTTCTGACATATAGTGCAACTGAGATTTATACAAAGAGCAACGTCATATAATGCAAAGAGCAAAAATTATATTTTCAGCGTAGAAGCCAATATTGGTCAACCATATCAACCATAGCAAAAATTATATTTTCAACGATAGGATGCAAATATTTTGAGACAGAGTGCATGTTGTTGGAGTAATGGTGCAAGTATATCGAAAATAGAGTGCAACACGCAAAATCTCTCTAAAAAAGTTTGATTTGACCATATCCTATAAGACAGGTTGGCCTAACATGGACGCAAATATTTTGAGACAGAGTGCATGTTTTTGGAGTAATGGTGCAAGTATATCAAAGATAGAGTGCAGCACGCAAAATCTCTCTAAAAAGGTTTGATTTGACCATACCCTGCAAGGCAGGTTGGCCTAACATGGATGCAATTATTTTGAGACAGAGTGCATGTTTTTGGAGTAATGGTGCAAGTATATCAAACATAGAGTGCAACATGCAAAAAATCTCTCTAAAAAAGTTTGATTTGACTATATCCTACAAGGTAGGTTGGCCTAACTTGGATGCAAACATTTTGACTATATCCGTATCTTGTGTCTGAATTCGTATTTGTATCCTATGTCCGAATCCGTATCTGTATCCTTATTCATATCCTATGTCCGTATCCGTATCCGTATCCTTATTCTTAGCCTAACATGGATGCAAGCATTTTGAGAGAGAGTGCAATTTTTTTGAGTAATGGTGCAATTATATGGGACACTGTCTTATAACTTCTATTTTTTGAAAAAATTTGGACAGCATCTCCCTTGTTTTTTGTCCTAACCCGACGTCAAGCGTCTCAACATAAGCACAAAGCCAAAGTAAGGTAATTATCATCCTAATTACCATTCACAAAGTTGGGTCATTCTCATCATAATCATCAAGCACATAACATATCAAGTTTGAAGTTTTGAAAGAAGAAAAAAAAACCGAACATGATTACATTTATCCACTGCAAAGGTGTTGTAATACATATTGTTTCGAATACAAAAAAAAAAAAAAAGGGATATCTTCCAAACAAGAAGCAATAGATTATGACGGATTTTATTCACATCATCTACAAGAAGTTTTTCAATCCATTCATACTCCTCTCTTCTATAACAACTCTAATACATAACATTTCGATCTATGCCCAGGAAGCATATGAGCAGACTTATGTGCTTGATGGCAATGACTGATGGGTTGGTATTTTCATAGACGAGTTTGCTTGTGAAGGTGGTGTCCACCGAGGTTCCGATTCATGCTCCAATCAGAACTAATAATGCTTGTCACTGTTAGAGATTGGTTTCTGTCCTAGCTTTTCTTGAAAATATGTGTACCTGTGCGCAAAAGAACCTCAAAATGAGCAAAATGTATGAAAGAAAAAAGGTGGTTTGATAGTGAATGAGATTGTAGAATTCAAAGACAAAAGGTAGACTTATTGCTATTTTCTTGTGTTAAAAAACTTGAACAAGTTCAAATTACCGAACTTGTAAAACAAAGAGCAGTTGAGGTACATTATCAAGTGGAAGCTGACTAAAAAACTTCTCGAATGGAATCATAAGAAGGAAATCAATACAATACCTGCTCTGATGCAAACAAGGAAGCAAGGCTGATGGGAATGAAGATGACGCCAATAGAGACGAATGCTGTAATGACCTGAAACCGTGAGAAAAGAGAGCACATCACTCACAGGGGAAAAAAAAAGGAGAGAAAAGAGATTTTCCACATGATGATCCAGCTAGATACAATATCAAGTATCAACATACCCATCCGTGTGATAGAATTGGTTTGCAAGCAGAAAGCTCTTGTTGAGTGAACCTTGAATCTATAACATACAACAAACATAAGCAAACAGGTTATTAACAAAGCAATTACAGGACAACTACAAACAAAGTAAATACCAAGAGCACTTCTCCCTCCATTTAATAAGTTATTAATATTTTAGTAGGAGGAAATGAAAAGGCATATGTATCTCATTCTCAATCACAAGAAAAAGTTTAGTAGTTTGATAAAGGAAACTGATGCTACTCTCACACTAAGGTGAAACTGATTGAAGTGTGAAGAGGGTGGTAACAGTAGGCAATAAGTTGTCTAAAAATTGAGAACAACTAGACCCAACATATCAATTAGCATGAGCAAAATCCATCTTTTAACCAACGAATGGATGATTATATCCCCCAAAATCGAATTCCTAATTTTAGTAGGCCCCAGCCATCTATAAGAGTCATAAGGTGTAAGAATGTAAACTCAAGCTGCCCCTAATTAAGAAGGAGAATTTGCCTGACCTCATGAGGTTAAAAACTAAGTTCGAAAAAGCCGAGAACTTTTTTGAATTTGAGCTAAACGGAACCAACGCCTGTTGAATTTTGATGATACACAACGTACCTTGTAGCTCGTAATACCATAGCCTATCAGGCAGCATCAATAACTCTCGAACTTGTATTGATCACCTTAATTTAGATTGAATTCAAGCAAAACCAAACTTGCGATAACATCAAAGTAAAATTTGCAAAAAGCTATACATGTGCATTTTAAGTGGCTTCAATTTTTGGCAGTAAGAAGGATCTTCCACTTAGACTGTATACAAACCACGAAGGGGATGGTGATCTGGTAATCTTACAAATTTGATCCATTTAAGAAGAAACATTATTGAACCGAACAACCATACTATTAGACAGAGAGAATAACTCTAGCATCAAGACAGAGAGATTTACTTGGTTCCAACAGTTTTGACCCCAACAGTTTGGTGACTCGGTAATCGGTGACAGAGAGATTTACTTGGTTCCCCAATTTGGTGACTCGGTAATCGGTATGTCGACGGCTCATACCAAGTTCAAAGCTAGACTAAGAAAGAAAACTTGAACAAGTTCAAATTAAGGGTTAACAAATCAAATTATCAAAGCACCACTGAAACTTAGGGAATTGCCCAGAATTTTTGTAACCCCAGCAACTCAATCTCGGGTTTCTGAAATTGAACCCTAATTTTTTAGCAGAACTAATTGAAACAATGAGAGAGAGAGAGAGAGAGAGACCTTCGTTGTGTGTGCTTCGAAACCTCGTCTGCGTATTTGAAACTCGTCGGAGTTCAAGAACGAGGTCTCCTCCTCGCCGGAACTGGAAGCGTCTTCTTCGTCGGTATGCTACGCGATGGTGGTAGCGGTCGTTATCGGTGGTGGTGGTCTTCGTCGAAGTGCTGGTGGTGGTACTCTTCGTCATCTTATTCTCACAGATCTCTCCATTCTCTATTTTTGTTTGGGGCAGAAATATTAGGGGTTCAAAGGCATAGAGGGTAGTTTGGACAATTTAGGTAGGCCTTACCACTTATGTGGAATTTGTTTTCTCCTTGTCATCAATCTGGGTATTTCTAAAAACGTTACCATGTAATTGGTATTATTAGTTTTAAAAACCATTTATTGGTCATTTTCCCTATTTTTTTCTTAGGGACCAAGAAGTTGCATGCGAGACATAATTTTGGGTCAACCAAGATTCCGAGAACATGCATAAAAACTATATAAAAACATTCTTTACACCGGCGGTGTAAACCAAAGTTTCCCTCCAAATAGATTGCATTGTGTCATGTGTCCATGTTCTACCTTTTGGGACCACTGTTTGAACACATGGTGGTGCAATTTAATATATTTGGAGGAAACTTTAGTTTACACCGCCGGTATACTAAACAATAAATGCTTTAATGCCAGAGGGGCGGTGCTGCGCAGCCTTGTGATGTGTTGTGCGGCACTCGGAGCGGCCGCCCCGGTGTCGGTCCGATGATCAGAGACGTCCATTGCTTAGAGCACGTCGAGTACTACAAGTGTACCAAAAATCAACTCAATCGGATATCGTTAAGTGGGTCATCGGAACACAAATATCTTGAAATAAATGGATTCAATAGTTTTCATCCTGTGTTTCCAGTCATTTGTGTTCCATTTTTTTCCAAGTTATATGTGTTCTGATCACGCACTTAATGATATCCGATCGAGTTGATTTTTGGTATACATGTAGTACTCGACCTTCGATTGGATTAACAATTAATCACAAAATAATTGTTCCGATAAAAGAAGATTAAAATTGTTAAATTGGCTTAACTGGACCTTCAATTGGATTAACAATTAATCGATTGACG